>PVJD01003338.1:138005-166036 GCA_004026545.1 Mormoops blainvillei
CTCCGTCCCTCCTCTCCGGAGAGGGGCTTCTTTTTTGGTCCTCCAGGACTGTCACAGCAATTGCAGGCTGGGGTGGGAGCGGCGGGGCAGGGGAAATGAGGATTGGTCCCGAAAGAGCAATGCAAATTTATTATAAAGATATGATAGTGGCACTCTCGGTCACTTTTCTGTCAATGTGGCTGTGGAACCTGGTGGAGGTCAGGTTTTGTCTCAGCTACAGGAAGTTGGAGATGGGGGAGTGAGGGCAGGTAGTCAGTAAAAGTCACATCCCCACTGTTCCAGCCAGGATGGAAAAGGGGAGGGGTAGAGCTTGAGGACTTTGTTTCCTGCTCTAACTTCCCTGACTCAAGATCACTTTATGTAAAAACTTTATGAACATTTAAAATGCTTGGCACCTGCTCAAAACACCAACTCCGTAAGATTAGCTCTAAGCCTTGGGCAGGTCATACAGTAGCCAGTATACGTCATAATCATTTTTGGAGAAAACAGATTCTGGCAAAATTCAGCTGGGGTGAACATTTCAATTAATAGCCTCAGGCCTCAGGAACGCCATTGGCCTGGCTTCTGCCCAGGTGCCCCCCTTGCTCCTTTGGGTCCCAGGGTGCCTGCTCATGTCTCAGAGACAGCGCTCGGTGTGAGAGCAGAGCGCCACAAACTGGAATGTGGAGGCGAGGGTCTCAGAGTGGGTCATGGAGCTAAAAGAGAGGGGTTCAATGGTGATCCATCAGGCATGTTCCAGAAAGTAGTTGTGCACTGGAGTCTTCATCCCAGGTCACTATGGAGAGCCCCTTAAACCTAGGAAGAACTTGTTTCCGAAACAAAATGAGACTTATACAGGAAATGAATGTAGGAGGACATCTCCACATGGCCCTTGGCCTCACGCGGCCCACACACCCACATTCCCAGAAGGCAAATGCCTGCCCCTTTAATAGCATTTCCCAAAGGTTTCTGCTGGAAGGTAATAAACTTGCCTAGATGGTGGTTCACAGTGGAAACCTGGGATTGATTTTGAACGTAACGGGTCTATACATTATGCTTCAAAAAGTGCTCTCCTCCAAATTATCTCATTTGCTTCTCAGACAACCCCATGAGGTAGGGAACTTCGAAAGCCTGCTTTTCTTTATTAGGAAGGAAACGATCCCGTGGTGGCAGCCTGTGGGTAAACTGCACCCCTCCCCTTTCTAAGGGTGAAATAAAACAGGAAAAAATGAAACTGAGGGATATGGGGAGATTGGTCGTGATGCAAAGGAGAACCAACTTTTGGTGGCAAAACATGAAGAAGGTAGGAGTGAGGATCCCGCCTCTGGATCTTCAGGTGCCGGGTCCTGGCCCTGTCCCTTACCACATGACTCAGTCATCTGTTCCTTCACTGAGGCAAGGCCACTAGGGGACCAAGGCCGTGTCTTCAGCATTTTGTCTTAGTGCCTCGCTCACGTGTGGAACACAGTTGGAACATGGAAAGTGCTCCTGAATTAGCAGGTACTCAAGGAAAAATACTGAATCGATTTAACTCAGAAGATTGTTAAAAGAAAGGTGTGGCTCCCCCACTATGTCCACAGAAATTGTAAGTCTAATTAGTCAGGATTTCTGGGAAAAAACATCTGGCAGACAAAGCAGGTAGGATTTTAGATTGTTTCTGTACCTCCTCAACACTAGTTGCAAACACAGGCTACCATCCTAGTCCACAATGGGCAGAGATCCACTTTCTTAGAGGTAGGAGCTTGGGACTCTTTGCTGGCAGCCTCCCTCACTCAGTTGGGAAGGAATTCAATGGAATAGTTGAGGCTGCCGTGCTAAGGATTCTCTACTCTTGGCACTGGGAGTACTGGCCAGGGGAACTCTCCCCCATACATGGGTAGAGATATAAATACATATAGATATATAAAAATAGATATAATTATATATAGCTGTAGATCTTCAGGATTTGGGCTGTGAAACACTATTTTGCTTTTCTTTTTTTACAAAAGTCTTTTCCAAAGGGAATTTAATTTCATAGATGCTTTGTTTCTAAATGAGAAGTTGAACCATATAACAAAAAATACCGTTTTTTAATAATTAACTTTTATTCTAGGAGCTGAAAGACCAAGGGGCATTTTTTGTTTATTTTGGGGAGAATAGCCTAAAATCTGAGTTCTTCCTGAATTTCAGCAGTCTTATTGATATCAGGCTTGGTTCTTAATTTAACACTGCTTCTTACATTGACAAAAGAAGTTTTCTATTTTCAGTCAGAAATGTTATGATATAGAAGAATCCTGAGCAATTTTGAAGACAATTGTCACGGTAAGAATTATGGAAGCAAAGGAAAAAATATAGTTTATCCAACTTCTCCAAATCATCCCATGCATGCTCCTCCCATACCCACCCCCGCAAGGACTATGAGGCTGCGGTAACAGTGCAAAGGGATAAACCACCTGGGGCTCATTTTCACGAACTTCTGCTTAAATTTGTCATTTCATTGCAGGCTGTTAGCTGAGACTAGCTCCTTTGGACTCTATAGTTACAAAAAAAAATTCCATAATAGCTTCAATAGCATTCTTCAATTCTTTGTTCCATGGCTCTTCTTCATAGCAATGTTTATTCCCTATTGGCTCATTAGTCTAGCACAGGGCTGGTTCATTCACTTCATTCTTTCTTTCTTTCATTCATTCATTCATTCCATAATAGTTATTAAGCAACACAAGGTCCTTGCTGTCATGGAATTTGCATTTTGATGGAGGTAGGCAATCAAGCAATAAGCCAAAATACAATTCCAAGGAAAATTTTGGGGGTTTACTCCACTATGAAGAGAAAGTATTTTCACTGACCCCAGAAAAAAATATATCTTTCTGTGAGTAAATGGGATAAGGTGTAAGGAAAAACCTTGTTCGGACTAGGAAGTACAGTGTCAGTATATGATTGCTCGAGAGGCCAGGTACAGGACATGTTCCCAGTAGAAGGTCCTTTAAAACAACCCTGTGCCACTCTGTCTTCCAGTAATCCACTCACAGTCCCCATTAAGTAACTTCTTTCCAGCCAAGGAATTATTTAGGCTTGAAGATTGTACTTACATAAAAAGAAGGCTGGGAAACTTACCACTAGACGTTTCTGGATGGAATCCTGGCCTTAGAAGAGTTGAGCGTGAGTGCAGGCCTGGTCCATCTTTACCAGTGGCCTTCACTTCCCCCACCTCAGACCCTGGTCACCCTGGTTGTTACACGCCGCCTCAGGCAGAAACTGGCTTTCCTTTCTGCCTTTTCAGTGTGTTTATATATTCCACCCATAGCCAATCAGAAGAGGGCAAGAGTGCACCTGGTATGCTGCTTGGCCTATGGTGATCTGCTTTAACGTGAGGTCTGCACCACAGTAGAGCCAGCCAGTGGTGATACTACAAGTCGGGTTCACTGACACATACAAACCCCAGCCCCCACAGGTGGAATGTCCATGTGCACTCCTCACAAGCAGCCCCCAAAGCTGTGGCACATAGTGCTGGCTGGCTTTGACGAGGCCGAGGTGCCCTGGCCGTATGTGAGGGCTCCGTGAGGAAAAGCCTTGGTTAGCTACTGCGATGAGCCTAGCTGCCTGCTCAGCGTCCACATTCAATCCTGATGTCACCATTTTAGATGTCACACAGTGACAATATAGTAGGCCCCATGAAGTCCAAACATTGTTTTTGTTAAAAAAAGAAAAAAAAGCCCCCAATTGAAGGACAAAGATAAGCTGGGTACTTACACCACCAGATAACAAACACTGTTTTTAAAGTGATGGTAGTTATGACAGTGTGATATTGGCACAAGGGTAGACAACTAGACCAGCTGACAAATTGGGAACACAGAGACACACTAGCGCCTAATAGGATTCCCTGATTATGTGTAATAGGTGATAGGGCCATTTCACAGGAAAAGACTATCTCTTAAATAAATGGTGTTGGATCAATTCAATGTTTTGAGGGGGTGGGAAAAAAGTATCTTAATTTCACGCCACACACAAAGAATTCCAGAAGGATTATAGATTTAAAAGGTGAGAGGTAAAATAATAAAAAAGGAAAACATAAAATGTCTTTATGACCTTGAGGTTGACAGACATCTTTGTAAACAAACAAACAAAACCCCATCCACAAAACAAAAAATAGTAAATTGGATTAAATTAAAACTAAGGACTTCAGTTCATCAAAAGATACTATTAACACAGTGACAAAGTCAACCCAAGGATAGAAGATACTGTGCTAACACATGTCTGACAAAGCATTCAAAATATATGAAGTACTTCTCCAAAGCAATTTTCTAAGTCAGCCCAGTAGAAAATGGACACAACTTAAAAGATACTTCAAAAATGAGAATATTCAATGGCTTGTTAACACATAAAAAGATGGTCAATTTCATTATTTATCAAGGAGATGCAAATTAAAACCCAGATGAGACACTTTTATATACCATCTGAATACATAAACTGATGTAAAAATTGCTAAATATTGGCAAGAATGTGAGGCAACTAGAATACCTCTTTACTGCTGATGAGGGGTTTAATTGTTACACCCTCTTAGGAAGATAGTTTTGGCATTATCTACTAAAGCTCACGGATGCATTCCTTTGGATGGGCAAGTCCGCTCTAGGCTTATGCCCAACAGAAATGCATGCATATGTTCACCAAAAGCCATACACCAGAATTTTTATAATGACACTATTTCCTAGAGCTAAAAACTGAAGACTACCCAATCACCCAACAACAGTGGACTGGATGAACACATCTGTTACGTTCATGCAATGGAATACCATATACAATAATGCCAAAGGTCTATGTGCAAATATGCACACTAATATGCATGCATCTCACATCTGTACTATTGAGCAAAAGAAGCCAGGTACAAAATGATTCCAGTTATATAAAGTATACAAAAAGTCAGGATAGTGGTTTATTTTGGGGGGTAGTGGTGACTGGAAAGGACCATAGAGGGTAGTCTATTGCTTGGTCTGGGTCCTGTTTTCATGAATTGCACACTTTGTGAATATTCATTGAGTTTATCATATGCATACTTTTCTGTATGTACCTTTTACTTCAATGAAAAGTAACAAATAAGTAGCAGCTTTTGTAGATGCCCCCCTTAGTAAAATCATATGTATCAAGTCTACAGAATCATGACATCCAATTCAAGACATAAAATATGCTTAAAACCTGCCATATGTGTGTGTGTGTGTGTGTGTGTGTGTGTGTGTGTATTTTATAGTAACATATGAAAGAACTAACCACATATCAGCATTGGAGGGTTAGGTCAGCTGCATGCATAGGAGAGTGGTGTGGGGTTTTCGCTACTAATGCACTAATAAAGTAGAATAGGACAAATATGGTGCCCAAAAGAAAGCCAACTGCTGCTACTGCTGTGAAACTGGACAAAACTTAAAAAATCTCAGAAATGGGACCTGGAAACAGAAATTTCATGGCAGAGAGCACATGTGAAAGTTTTATTCTTGAGTTAGGGAATCTGTCAAGGTTTTTGGTTGAGTCTATCACACTGCATTGAATTAATCGTTTAAAAAGGCATAGCTCTGGTCTCCCCAACTAGATCACAAGCTCATTAAGAGCAGAGACTTGTTCTACGTCCTCCTTGAATTCTAGGCACATGGGATGTCATTTTTATTTCTCGGTAGTTAAACATATTTAAAGGCATCTTTAATTTTTAAATCGGAGGCAATGCATTTAAGACGGAGGCAGAGGTCATTGATTTGTAGTGGGTTGGATGGCGTATAAATGCGTGAGCTGATAAGGTGACTCTTTGAGCTACTTTTGTCCTTCAGGAGGAACGGCTGGTTGGAGAAAGGGAGGGGAAGCTGCAGACTCTGACTCGTTTGCAGGCATGGCTTGGAACGGGGGTGGGTGGGGATTGAGGCTGAAGGCAGCACATCGAAACCAAACTTGGAAGTCCGTCACCAAATTGTTCACCAAGTGTGATCCAAGTAACTTAAATGTTTTGTCATATCTGGAACCTGAGGTTTTCAGCACAGTAAAAGATAAGCAATAACTAATAATAAAATAGAACAATTATAACAATGTACTGTAGTCAGTCATGTGAATGTGGTCTCTCCTTTCTAAATTTCTTACTGTATTCACCCTTCTTCTTGTGATACCGTAAGATGATAAAATACCTATTTGATAAGACGGAGGGAGGCAAATGAGACATTATTATGTAAAATTAGGGTTACTTGAATACAAGTACTCTGATACCATGACAGCCCATCAATCACCTACTTGTTAACCAAGTAGACTACTAAGTGACTGACTGGTGGGAAGTGTGTACAGCACAGAGATGCTGGACAAAGGGCAGTATGGAGCAAGATGGCACAGGGTTGCATGACGCTACTCAGAATGGGGGACTACTATATTGTTGGTTGATTTGTGTCCCTTCCAATATGTTAAAGTCCTCCCCCTCAGTACCTCAGAATGGGACCTTAGTTGTAAGAAGGGTTATTGTGATGTATTAGTTATGATGAAGTCACGATGGACTCAATAGGACTGGCATCTCTATAAAAAGGGCGAATTTGAAGGTGAGCACACACACACACATACACACATGGAGAACACTGTTGGGGGAGGTGCTTCTAGAGCCAATGAACACCAAAGGTTGCCAGCAACATACCAGAAAGAGGCATGGAACAGATTCTTTCTCACAGCCCCAGAAGGAAACAATGCCCCTGAGACTTGATCTCAGACTTCCAGCCTCCAGAGCTGTGAGACAGTACATCCTGTTGTTTAAGCCTCCCGGTTGGTGATGCTTTGTTATGGCCACCCTAGAAGCCAAGTGTTAAGATTCCGGTTGCCCATTACAAATCACAAACTTACTCCTTTTTTGGTGATGCACAAGAGCACGTTAGCAGCATTTATAACTTCAAGGGCACGTGTTTCTGAATATTAAAATTTCAGAAACGTCCCTGTCTGGTGTAGCTCAGTGGATTGAAGGCTGGCCTGCGAACCAAAGGGTCACCGGTTCAATTCCCAATCTAGGGCACATGCCTGTGCCAGGTCCCCAGTTGGCAGCGTGTGAGGAGCAACCCCACGTTGATGTTTCTCTCCCTCTCTTCTTCCCTCCTCTCTAAGAATAAATAAATAAAATCTTTAGAAAAAATTTCAGAAATGTTACTTCACCTTTCAAAACAAACCAAATATTTTGCCAGTTCTTTGCCCAAAAAGCCTTTAAAGTTAATGATTAGGACTTCAGTGATCACCTAAGGTCCAATCTCATTTTAAAGATGAAGATTTTGAGGACCACAGGTGTGAAGCGACTTGCCCAAGGTTAGCTAGCTTTTTGGAGACAAAACTGACAGTCTTGGCATCCAACTCCCAAGTTAGACATTTTCCCACTAGATTTCCACTCCATCCTGTGGAAAGTTTATGCAGACAGACAAAAAAAAAAATGTACACTCTTGCTTTGAGGTGTGGCTATGAGCAAAGTGGCAAGAATCCCACCAAGACCCTGGAGAAACTGTTACATTGTAAAGATTAAAAAACAAAAGTAACAAAGACTTTAATAGTCACAGTCCAACAGAGTCCAAAGAAGAATGAAAGAGGCCAAAATTTAATTATGTATCTGAACCTTTGCTTAATCCTACAGACTACTTGGCATTCCCATTTCCACATTTTTGGGGGATTCCAATATGGAACTAAACACATTGGGTACATTTAATTTCAGACTTGTAACAAATCAGTTGTGCCAAACCACACAACTCCACCTCAAGATAATTTTCCCCAGTGGGAGGAAATATAATCCAGCAGCAGCCAAAATGTGTGCATTAGTTGAAAACACCCACATTCTTAACCTAAGTTTTATGCTACTATCATCTATGTCTCCCTCTCCCTCTCCTCCTCCCCCGCTCTCTCTGAATCCTTTCCAGCTCTTTGATTCTACCAGGAAAGAAAAGAGCCTTTCATTTTAAAACCTAGATGATGGATCAATTGACCTTGAAACCAAGTTCAGTTTATTCATGATTGTGAGTGAACTTGAATAGTAGAGGTAGCTGCTGGAAAAATGCTTTCCATACTGAAGGGTAGAAAAGCAAGGATTCTAGTATGATTTGCTTTTCAGCCTATACAACCTTGATATGACTCTTAGGAAAATTGCATTTTGAATAATACCTTCCAACTTTTTAGCACTCTGATAGCAAATGCAAATGGTTCATTACTTGGCCGACAAATAGTATTAATAACTCTAAAGGCCAATGAGATTCTCAGGAAAAAAAAACCCCAAACATACTGTTCTAATTACAAAGGGAGGGAAGGACAGTTTTAGAAAACATAATAGATCCGAAAAGAACCAACAGGTAGCTTTTAAAAACTGTTAATGTATCCAATCTATACAGAATCTGCACAACGTTTTTTATGATTCATAATGTATTTTATGCAAAATGATTCTTTATCTGACTATGAGCTAGCAGCATGAGAGAGTAGCTTGTCAACATTTTACTAATAATTTTATATTTCTTATTTTGCCTTTTTCTCTGAAATAAAATAGCGGTAGATTGGCATAAATTAACACATATTGGAAGTACACCAGGTTAAGCTTGTATACGCTGCCCAACTCAACTCCCCTAGCAAACAAATGCATGTGCCGCCCGTGACCAGAGTGAGGGACAGATCTTCAGGGACAGCTTTTCCCCTTGGTTTTGGGCCAAACCAGAGCTCATTTAGGGTAACAGATGCAAAACCATGAGTTTATTCAACAAATAATCATACAGAGTCATTGTGTGTATATATAATAGTTCAATAGAAAATGCATCTGTAAATGAATTTTTAGGAAAGAATACATCCCATGTTCCTCAAACCTGAATGTTCAGTACATTCAGACTGATACTTACCTTTCAAGAGAGGTTTCCCTGGAACAAAGAAGGCAAAAGATATGCCACCTATGGGCAAAAAACCTCAGAACTGGATTTGCGTGGCCTTGGGGTACATGAAAACAGAAGGAATCCACTTCCAGATTCTCAAGTTCCGTATGCACCCCTCCTCCTAAAGCTGCCCAGGACGACGCCTGCATTTTCCGGGTCCCCTTTCCCTCCCGCCTTTCACAATCACTCCTCTCATCGGATCTTACTAGATGTTCATTGGCCTAAGGGGTAAAAATTCAGTGCCTCAGACACAGGATTATTAAAATACAGGGGTAGGTGAAGCTTCTTGTTATCAAGGTCTCAAACCCATTCCCTTCTTTCCCATCCATCTCATTAAAAGATGTGGTTCCAATACATTTTTACTTTTAAGTTTAATAGCTAATTATGAGAATATGTAATATAGTTTGTTATTTTTATAGTTTACATACTAATAATAACTAATAACTGTATTTGGTAGCTATTGAAAAAGTAAAATGAGTGTATTTTTAAAGTTTTGTTTTACTATGTTTAGTTGTTGCAGAGAAGTAAAGAGAGAGTTACCCATTAGAAGCTTTCTAGCCAAAAATACACTGGGACATTATTTGGCAAAGAAGATGGGATAAAAATATGATTTCAAATAAAATTCCAACTTTAAAGAACTTGTTCACATAATTTTAATGGATGTTAATAGGTATCAGCTACTAAAACATTTAGATTCTACTACATATATTTAGAGAACTACAAGAAGTTTATTTTTCAGTGCCAATATTTATCATAGACTGGAGATTTATATCTTTGGTAATTACTTATATGAATGGTGAAAAATTTTAGCTGTCAACCTAAAAGTGGGCCGGCACATCTAAAATTTTTCAAAATTATTTTAAGGGACTTGAACAAAAAGCTCAAAGACTATTGCTCAAGACGTGAGCTGATTAATGGATGGGGCAGAGGGAAAGGAGAGAGACACACCATATCAAATGTTGGCCTGAGCACTTAACTTGAGGCCCAAATCAGTCATAGGAGGAGAAAAGGTTATGAGAGTTAGATGTGCTTAACTCGAGAAACAGAGTGAACCACGGCAGGTTACTGCTGTTTGAAGCTGAGGGGAGAGGTGTATCCAATATGTGTCTTCAGACAATAATCGCTCAGGAGTAAAAAGAGTCCATATGTTGCCGTGTGTTCTGAATTTGACATATCCCCTTTCACTCAGAGTAAAAGGCAAACAGTGGTTTTAAAACCCCATAATAAAATCCAGGCTTAGAAACAAATAAATGGGGTGGTTATTCACTCACATAAAAATTTATGATAGGGTTCTTTCAATTATGGAATCTAAATGTTAGCTCTAATACTTATAATATTCCTCTTAAGAGCTAAAATAAAAATTTCAGGTTGGTGCGACTATTCCGAGCCTAGACATAGATACTTTCAGTTAATTGTCCCTGTCTGGGAAAGAAAATATGTTTTTCCACAGTAGGCAGTTTTCACCACTGTGTTAAAAACCAGTGACTGGAAAAAATAATGAATGTAACTTCATTTTCTTCTTCCCTGCTTTGGATTAAGAAGAAAATAATAACTGATCTTCATTCTAAAATTATTCATTAGAAAGCAAGTTCTCTTAAATATATATATATATATATATATATATATAAAACATAGATATATATATAGAGTGAGAGAGAGAGAGAGAGAGAGAGAGGGAATGGGGCATCTTTAAGGAGATTTAAGGAAGGCATTCCCAGAAGGGCAGTGCATACAAAGAACAGAGCTGTGTTTTAACAAGGAATACCCATGAGAATACCACCAACTCCAGGCGAATTGGGCTGCTCACATGTGGGGTTCCCTCCTACCCTTCATTGCATAGCATAGGTCTGCAGGGATCCAGTTTTCTTTACCTTCATATTCCTCTGGACTTCTTTTTATAGACCCAAAACTACACTCGATATTAGCACCCCCCGTACACAGGGACCGTACACCCTACAGTCACAGGACCACTGTCTTTTCTCTATCAGTCCTGGTGCTGTAACTTCCCAACTGTTGAAGTGAGAATTGTGCAATTCGTCTAAGATCTCACCTCTCCTTCTGTCTCCATCATCTGTGAATTCCACTTCCTCAGTATCTCTCAAATCAATGCTTCTCTTCTAACCCACACTCGTCTCCCATGAACTCTTGCGATGCCTCATAACTAGTCTCCTTCACTCTGTTGACAAAGGAACTTTCTCACAAGCAGATCCAGGAAGGTGCCTGGCCTGCTAGAATCTTCATCTGGAGGATGAGAGCCAAACTTTTTTCTGACAGTGGAAGCTGCCGGTGAGCAACTCTCCAGCGCTGTTCCTTGCCTTTCTCATACTCGTGTCAGGGTCACAGCTATTTCGAAACGTACAGTCTCACAAGCGCTGTTTGCTTTTGCCTTGTGCCTTTGCACGGGCTGCTCCCCTCGGCTGGAATAGCAGGCCCCACCGCTCGCACAGGACTAAATTTTCTTCACCGTTCCAGTCTCTTCTCAATTTCGCCCCACCAGCAAACCCTGCTTGGTGATCTTTGCTCCTTCTGCCTGGATACCCCGTGCCCTTCCCCACCTGCTCTCACAACACCCTGCTGGCTTCAGATCTCACAGTATTTAACTATCCATTGGCTTCCCTGTCTTCCCCATGAGGCTGCGAGCTTCTGAAAGACAAACGTGGTGTCTTTGGCTAGGCCTGTTCCAGATTTGACCAGTGCCTGACACATCAAAGGCACTCATGAGTGTTTAAAGAGAAGAATGAGAAGGTAATAAGAGGGAAGGCAAGACAGGTAGACTCGTTCCTATTAAGATGTTTATGCCTCTTTTGTGGGGGGATGGCTTTTGTTTTTCTATTCAGCCATTTTCTTGAGCTTACACTATGCCAGGCTTCCTGCCAGGTGTGGAGGGACTTACCTAAATAGTTAATATATGGTTCCTGTCCTCCAACAACTCACAGCCCAGTGAGAGAGCCCAACACCTAAATGCATAAAGACAATAAAGCAGATTCTAAAAGGAAGCGGAGGCACCATGCCAAGAAAGCAGGGGGAAGAGGCCGAGACGACTGCATCAGTCTGGGACAGCTTCAGAGCTCCCAAAGGAGATCGGGCAACATTGTTCTTTGTATAAAGATCAGTAACTAGCATCTCCTGGGTGCTCGCCACAGGCAGTTACTAGTCTAAGTGTTTATTCTTCACGGTAACACTCTGAAGTAGTGTATTACTCAGTACAGACTACTCCCTGCTGTAGTAACAAGTAACTCCCAAATTTCAGTGGCTGAATAAAATAACTTATTTCTCTTTCACACAAAACCTGTTGCATGTCATCAGAGCTACCATCCTCCCTGTTACTCAACAATCCAGGGTGCTCTGATGATCTTAGTATCTCCTTAGTGGCTGCAGGCCAGAGACAGAGGAGCAGAGAGAAATTAGAAGGAGCTGTTCACTATGTCAGCCCAAAGTGGCATAAGCCACTTGTACTCCACCTCCTGGTCCAGAACTAGTCACATGGCCCTGCCTAACCCCAAGTGAGCTAGGAGATGAGGCTTCTATGTGCCCAGGAAGAAGAAATAGAAAAATGAGTTTTGGTGAGCACATACCTTTATCTGTATCAAACACTGATGTAATTACTAATCCTATATTCAGATGAAGACAGAGGGGCACTAAGAGATTAAGTAACTTACCCAAGATCACATGTCTAGTGAAAAAGTGAAAATCAAACACAGGTTTTCTGATTAGAACCATCATTCCCAATTATTGTGATGGACTAGTTCTGTGCCTTTACAATGAAGTGTGTGTGTGTGTATGTGTGTGTGTGTGTGTGTGTGAGAGAGAGAGAGAGAGAGAGCGAGCGAGAGAGAGAGCGAGAGAGAGAATGAGAACCACAGTTTTGGGGGGATAAGAAAATCTGGCACATGGGTTTCCCAGTGACCCTCAAATAGTACACATAGATAACTGTCCACGCCTCAGGTTGACCTTGATCTGGGAACGTTCAGGGGCTCCCCTGCTCCCCAGTCATGAACTCTCACCCTGGAGATGAATATCTCAGGTTCAATTTGAACCATCTCCCTCTCTAGCAGGTCCACTCAGGAGCCCACTCTCCTCTCAAGAAACTCTCTCTTATAATGTGGGGTGTTGTGGTGGGGGGGGCATGCCTCAAAGTCCACTCCCCCCCCTCCACTGTCCCGGTTTCAGATGAGTGGGAGTTACCTGAGTAGGTCACAGGATTAGTGAGAGAGACGTGTCCCCCATCACCACCCAACTCTCTAGTGCTCAGCGAGGCCAGTGTGCCAGCGTGCCAGCGTGCCAGCATGCCAGCGTGGGGGACTATACATGAGGTCACCTGGGGCATCAGCAGTAGAGCAAAGCAGTTACTAAGAGGATAAGAAACTCATCTCCTTAGAATGGGATGTGAGGTTTGAAGCCTACAGTGCCACCATTGGGTTCAATGTGTGAGTCACCTTGATCCGCACTGACCTGCTCCAAGGTGTCCTCAAGAATGGAAATGCCTATCTCATCCCAGTGTGCATTCTTCTGGGGTAACGCCATCCCCTCTGCCTCACAGGCCCTTCATTCCACCTGAGAGAACTGAAAGGACTGGAATTCTCCAACTACCAACCCTTCTCCCATTCACCCATGGGGATTGCAGAGGTGTGGCTGCCCCCATGTGTCCAATCCTTATGGATCCATGGTCCCAACTCTTCTTCCAAAACCAGTTTCATCCCTGAAACTGTGTTGCTGATGCTACCTCCTAAAGCTTTTCGATGTGGAAAATCCATGAGACGAAAACAGCAGTTGCTCCGAGGACTCACAGCTATTCACAACAGTAAGACGTAAGGGAAAATTTCCCACTGAGGTCCTTACAGGAGAACCCTCTGGAATGCGGTGATTAACTGACACCTCTACAGTAAACACAGTGTACCAGGTGTTCTTTTTGAGATTGGACCTGAGATCTTTCTCTTTTTTAAAGCTTGGTAAGTTAAATTAAAAAAAATTCATAATTTGAAATCTACATGTGTAATTTCAGACATACAAGGGGTGAGGACCCACATTTCAATCTGGGCAGATGAAATGTCTTGTTCTGATGTGCCGGGATTGCCCTGAGTTTTATGAATCTTCCAGAATTTCTTAATTTTGGAATAAAGGAAGAAATTATATTGGTTTTATATAAAATTAAAGTGTTGTTTGTTCTCGTAGAATTTCAATCAATTGTTCCTAGGAGAGATGCAAACTAGCTGAATTCGGGGAAGGTCTCCAGGAAGCATTTTCACCACCTCCCCTCCTGTGGATGGAAGCCTGTGGACATGTCCTGGGCTGGCCTTCTGGTGCCCTCTTCTCTGTGTTAGTTAAGACATGAAATTTAAGAATGAAATTATGTTGGAGTTCTATGTTCTTGAGAAATTGCCTTTTGCAGGCCGGAGGGTAAGATGATCCCACTAGCAGTTACCCTGAGAAGCCAATCCTGGCATGGGTGACAGTTTGGGAGGCGGACTTTAAACTGACATTGAGGAAGAAAATGTGTCTATGTCCGTGGCATGGCTCACCAGGTGTCGCTAGATTGTGGTGGGTCAGTCCCCCACCCCGTTCCTCTAACTGAGTCCAAAAAGGAGATTGGCACTAGGCAGTTTATTGAGAAGGGCTCTCAGATCAACACCTGTGAGGGTGTCAATGGAGCAGGACTGAGCAGAGGGAGCGTGGACTTGCAAGCATCACAGCAAAGACCTCGGCCCATCCTGTGGCATGCCCTGGAGAAAGAATGCTCTTCAAAGTTATTCCAAATTTTGAAGAGGCGATCAGGCCTTATACCCCTGCCTGAGCCAACCATTGGACCTGGGCTGCCCCAGGGAAGGGTAAGACCTTGGACAAGGTAGCTTTTCTCGGTCTAGGCTGGTCCATGGTCCCTACACTAGCAGCATCAGCACGGCTTGGGAACTTGTTACAAATGTATGTAAATTCTTGGGTCCCGCTTCAGACCTTTGGAATCTGGAGCTTGGGGCGGGGCCCAGACACCTGTGGTTTAACATGCCTCCAGGAGGATCATGGCTCTGGGGCGTGCCTGAGAAAAGAACTCGATGGGAGCTGTTGAGTTTCAACTCCCAGCAGCTGGGGGAGTGGATGCTTCATTCCTAAAGAGTGGCCTGGGTGCCGGCCCATAGCGTCCATTACAGATGCTGAGAGCGCTCTCAGTGGTGGGATGAACTGGACGCTGCCCCGCAGATGCAGGCCCGGAGCCAGGCAGGGAGGGGCTACACAGAGAGGGCCCTGAATACTGACGGCAGAGACTGTCGTAGCAATTCTAACCTCCTCCCTCAGCTGTATTTCCCTTAGGTTACCCCAAATCTTCACTAAAATGAAGTCAAAAGTCATGCCCTTAACTATTAGTGTTATATGGAATTAAGAAGTACCTGTCTCTTTTTGAGTAGTTCCCCACAGCCACCACTAGGACCAGTGTGGGTTGTATTGGTGGGTGCAAACAGGTGTTAGCTGTGTGGGGTGGCTGGCCCATCCCCTATGCCCAGTGGCTGCAGAGAAAGCATTGTGTCAGGTTAACAGGAGGCAGAGAGAAAACGACTGACTCAGTTTAGAGCACACGCAAAACATTATCCCGAACAAACTTCAAAAAGAATTAGAAGCGGGGCTTCCCATCAAGATGGTGATATAGGCAGACATGGCTTGCCTCTTCACACAATCACATCAAATTTCAGCTAAAATGCAGAACGACCATCACTCAGGAAAATCAGAAATTGAGTTGATATAAGTCTGACAACTACGGAATTGAAGAAATGACATCCATCCAGACTGATAGGAGGGGTGCAGACATGGAACAGGCTAGCCCCACACCCACGTAGATAAAAATTCGGGAGGGATATCTGGGGAGCAAGGAGTCCCAGACCCACACCAGGCCCCCCAGCCCAGGATTCCAGTGCCAGGAAGAGAAGTCCCCACAACTTCTGGCTGTGAAAACCAGCAGGGATTGAGTCGGTGGAGGAGGCTGCTGGAATCCCAAGCAGTTCCTCTTTAAGAACCCACACATGGACTCACCTACTCAGACTCACTCCCTCTGAGCTCCAGCACTGGGATGGCAGCTTGAAGGGCACCAGCGGTATAGGGAGAGACTGAAGTGTCCGGCATCAAGGCAAGTAAAGAGCATTGTCCCTTTGCTGAGCCCTCCCCCCCACAGAGCCTGTAGGCCGTTGCCCTATCTGAAACTCCATCAACCTGGCTACCACTGTGTGTCCTGCCCTGGAGATCCCCAGAGACTTTGCCCCACCCAGTTTACAGGCCCACCCAAGCTGCTTTTCCATAAGAATGGCTCTAGCTCATCTAGGCTCCGAAATCCTATCAAGCAAGCAACAGCTGGCCTCAGTGAGCCCCAGGCCCCGCACTAGTCGCAGCCAGATTAGAGTCACAGCTTCGCTTCACCTGGGAATCTCCAAGCCCAGCGTAAGTAGCAGCCATCTCAGATTGCTTTATAACTCAGGCAGGTGGCCCGGGAGTGAAACACAGGTTGGGTCTGACCTTGGCCTGCACCCAGGAAACCCCAGGGCCAGTGCAACTAGTGGACATCTACAGACCACGTCAGAGCACCACCACCCTGCCCCTGCACAGCTGACCCTCCATGGATGGAGGAGGTTGGTGGGAAGTGGTCATAGCCAATCCTTGCAGCTGACTGACCTGGGTAAATCCCTCCCATTGATCTACCAACAGCAACCAAGGCTCGATTACAAGAGGAGGGTGTACTCAGCTCCCACAAAGGGTGCACTTGAGCACCCAGCTTGGGTAACAGGGAAGGCTGTGCCACTGGACTCTATAGGACCTACCATGTTAGGCCACGCTACTAAGACAGGGAGTCAAAGCAGCTCTACCTAATATATAGAAACAAACACAGGGAGGCTGCCAAAACAAGGAGACAAAGAAACATGGCCCAAATGAAAGAACAGATCAAAACTCCAGAGAAAGGCTAAGTGAAATGGAGAAAAGCAATCTGAGTTCAAAACACTGTTTATAAGGTTATTCAAGGAACTTAGTAAGGACATCAGCAGCATTAAAAAAAAACAAAAACAAAAAACAAAAACACCTAGTCAGAAACAAAGGACATACTAATCAAAATAAAGAGCAATTTATAGGGAAACAACAGTAGAGTGGATGAAGTTGAGAATCAGATCAATGATTTGGAACATAAGGAAGCAAAAAACAACCACGTAGAACAAGAGAAAAAAGAATCCCCCAAAATGAGGATAGTATAAACAGCCTCTGGGACACCATTAAAAGGTCCTAAATCTGACTCACAGGGTGCCAGAAGGAGAAGAGAAAGAGCAAGAAATTGGAAATCTATCTGAAAACAAAGTGAAAGAAAACTTACCTAATTTGGTGAAGGAAATAAACTAACAAGGAAAATGGGGACAGACTCACAGATGGAGAGCAGGAATGACAGCTGGGGACCGGGAGGTTAGAGGGTAGAAGGATTGAGCAAAAAAGAAAAAGGACTCATGGACATGGACAACAGTGTGGTGACTGCAGAAGGAAAAGGAGATATAAGGGAACTAAATGGTAATGAACAAATACAATAAAGACTAAATGAAAAAATTCTCTATAGATTTGGACATTTCCTATGCCAACAGCAAGCTGCAAGTCTGAGGGTACCCAACACATTACACATCCTCCCCACGTTCCCGGTGGTTCCACTCTTTTGACAATCTCAGTTCAGTTTGGTTCATCCTTCTCTTTCACGTGATGCCTTTCTCATACCTTTCTCCATATCCAACCCCCAAAAGGAATAAAATGTAAAAAATAAAATCTTTAGTAAAAAAACGTAACTGTAAGCATCCAAACATTTTCTTCAAATGTCACACCCTTGTTCCCGTTCCATATTCTCTTCCAGGCTGTCATTTTTTGCCATTTTACTTTATACCTATCTCCTTCCTCTAGGTGCAAGAAAGTAGAAAAAAAAATCAAATTTGATCCTGTCAATTTTTAATATTTATTAGCAGCTTTAATGAAAATAAATAAATACCAGGTGAGAACTTGAAACTCTTGGCCGTTTTTATCTCCCTTGCTGTTCATAGTGTTGACGTAAGTGTGTCCGACTGTAACTGAACCCAGGTTCGGCTGCTCGTCGCAACAAAAGCTGAAGTTGTGAGACAGGTGTCGTAGAGAAGGAAAGTGGTTTATTTGAGTGCCGATATCTCCAGAAGATGGGCAGACACCTGTTCTGAAAAACCCATCTTAACATCTCTGGTCATGCCAGCAATTCTTATAGGGAGTTGGTGAGAACTCAGGAGGGGCAAAATTCCTAGAGGGGTGCGGACATGCCCTTTCTCTTAGGAATAAGGAGAGGGGGGCTGAAAGGGGAGTCACGCAGCTCCTTCCCAAGCTTGCTCCCTTCCGGCGTCACCTCTCCATTTAGCATTCCTCCCCTCCTCAGGCATGTGTGGTTTATGGCGCCAGTGTATCTCACAACTGCAACAAGAACTGAAGCACAGAGTTGATTAAATACTTTGATTTGTTCCAGAATACATAACTTTGATTCCTAGCTGGGAGATACTAAATTACGTTTACAATTTAACATCCTAGTGCAGGCAGAGGTTTTCACAAGGTGGGAGGAGAGGGAAAGCAGAACAAGGAGACGCGGGGGAGGGGCTGGGGACATGCGGGCAGTGTCCTTGCTTGTCCTGATGTGGATCCTGATGGTCAGCATCCTTGAGTCAGCGAGACTCCAAGGTCGGCTGTTTCTGAGGTTTACACAGAAGCTGAACCTGTTGGTCCTAGTAACGTATACTTGGGAAAGGAACTTCTACCACGTAAACTTTAACTTTGAGGAGAAAATCAGGTCAGAGTAACAAGCTGGGTTTACTATTTACAAAGATTAATATAGGTAGCTTATATAAGTAGAGTGTATTCATTCCCCATTACACAACCATGGAGAGAATTTTTATCAAAATTTATTTGAACCAAACAGAGGATACGCATGGAAGCAAGATCTCAAGAGGCTGAGGAAAATGCTTCAGAGAATGACAGTTTGCAGTTTCTTTTATGGATTTGAAATTATGTATAATGGAGGGGAGGTATGGTAGGACAAAGCAACACAGGTATTGGATTACAGGAGAGTTAACAAGGAGACTAGGTGCTCTCTTGATTGTGGTTACAGTGTAGGTCAAAAACATGTTAATCTAGATGTACAGAAACAATGGACAGGGCTTGCTTAAGACAAAGATAAGCCTTTTACTACAAAAGCTGTACGTCTGGGAACTGACTACTCACCATGACCTGCCCAGTTAGAAATTTATGACCAGATCACCCTGTGAGGCTACTCGCCAAAGAACCCCCTTTTTCCCCACCATGTCTACCACTATCCCTTTCTAATAACAAGTTAATATTATGTCTCTACTCGATTTTGGCCTGTAACTAGGTTATGGGGTGCCTTGGCCTCGGTGATCTTAGGATGAAGTGTCTCTCAAGGCAAACAATAGGAGGAGAAACAGGAGCAAATCAAAGGAGGAAAAAATGGCTTACGATAACAAAGCAAAGGGCAAAGAAATATATTAGGAAAAGCTGAAAGACATTTGAGAAATCGTCTAGCCATACCACTTTCACAAAAAGAAAGAGGACAAGAGAGATGGGCTGTGACCTCCTACAGCACACTGCCCTTGGCCTTGGGAAGGTGGCTTAGGTATCTGTGCTTCCGTTTGATGGTTCGTGCAATGCGGCTGGTTCCAGCTCCGATCTCACAGGGCTGCTGTGTAATGAATGCACTGATCCCTGCGGAGTGCCTCAACAGAGTCAGGGGCATGGTAGGCACCCAATTCCTATGAGTTGTAAGGAAAATGTTATTATTCTCAGGTCCATCTCACTGAGCACATTGGTGGAGAGCCAGGACTGGACACTAAGCACCCTTGTGCCCAATACTGTGTTTTGTGGATGGGATGGCCTTTGCTCTCATGAGTAACTCAACAAATGAGGGGTGCCCAGGTCAGTCCTGTGGGACAGTTGAGCTCACAGTTGAGAGCACATCCTTTGGAGCCAGAGCAGCCAGAACAGCACAGCCTCCTCCACCACAGTAGGACTGCCAAACTCAGATTCTTTCATCCTCTGAGTAATTTCGGAAACCCGTCATTTTATTTTTTCAGAAGCTGTTCTAGCCCTGGCTCGGCAGCTCAGTTGGTTAGAGAGTCATCACAATATGCCAAGGTTGTGGGTTCGATCCCTAGCCAGGGATCAACCAATGAATGCATGAATGAGTAGAACAACAAATAGATGTTTCTCTCTCTCAAATCAATCAGTAGAAATTTTTTTTTTAAAAAGAAGGAAACTGTTGTAGATTGTGACAAGCAGATATGCAATTGCTCTCCACGAAACGAACTGGCTTGACTTTGGGGAAGTAGCTACCAGAAAATGTCTCCAAATGAACATTTCCCAGAGAAACTTGATCTGACCAAGGATTTACACCTCTTTTGAAAGAGCAAAGGCATTTGCCTTCCACATCATTCGAATGTTTGTGACTCAGATGCCAAACCTAACACGCTAAGCTTGGCTGGCGCGGCAGGTTCCAGCCTAGTCAGGGGCTTGGGTTCTGCAACGCAAAGTTCAGGAGCCCTCTGTTCTCATAAATCATGACAGCTCCACGCTTGGTGGAGGAAATTAGCTCAGAGACATGCCAAGTGTGATAAAAAATGAAACAGATTGACATTCCAATAAAGTAAGCTCTTCTACCCTCCGGACACCCCTTGGGTCCCTGGAGATGTATATATTCCAGAAATAGCATGACGTTCACCTCATTTTTCAGACTGGGCTCTGCAATCCCCCTCCTGCCAGAGGGCAGCTCCGACTGACGCCCAGCCTGCATCCACTTGTTATATGTTATTATTACTGATGGTAACAGATGGTTACCAGGGGAATGTTTTCACGGAATACACAGCCTTGAAAATACAAAGGGAAACAGACACATTGAATGACATAAAAGCACTAGTCTCAGGCAGAAGAGTGTGACATTGTCCCTGTGCACATAACAGCAGCGGGCAAGGAGGGGAACAGCCATCAGGAGATTTGGGTTCCATCTCTTTTTAATGCCAATGCGCTGTGTGGTCGGGGTTAATTGCTCTGTGGCTGTACCCGAGCTTTGGGGACAAATGAGCTGAAGCTGTGGAGGTTTGGAGATACAGCTGGCAGAATTACACAGGGCAATCAGTCTCTGGGTTTTTTAAAGAATTGTTAATGTTTGGAAAATTGCAAGAATTCTCTTGACAGGACAGAGGATGTCATGCTTTCTGTGTCTTGCCTGTGGCACTCATGGTCAAGGACACTGTGTTCTTTTCTCCCCACCCAGGGATTAAACAGCCAAGGGGAGAGTGGAGGGGTCACAGAGAGCAGAGAGCCCCATATTCAAGAACTTCACACTCTGCTTTGTAGACAAATGTTTCAGATGAAGGTCAAAATCCAGTGAGATATCTCAGGATATAAGATTTATCTCTACTTAAACTACAAGTCCAGAAAAGGGGAGTTTGGGAAATTCCCTTGAACTAGTGCTGGGAGGAAAGAAGGAGGAGTGGGAAGGAGGAAACGTTTCTGATTTATGTGTCCAAGAGCACCCTTGCTGATCTGAAATAATAAGTGATGTATTAGCTCTTTAATTTATGTCTCGGCCATGGGATACCCTCTCCATTTCCCTCTAGCTGAATGCCACCTCTTCCTGTTGGAAGTTGTTCTTTTTCATTGTTTTACAGAAGTAAGGCATGCTGATTTTTAAAGACATACACAATATAATATAGAGAATAGAATTGAAGATTTTTTGTCCACACTTCCATCTTGCTTCTCCTTTAACCACAGGTAAATTACGGCTCACAGAATGTATGATCTGAAATATTTGTGCGTGCAGGTGTACAGTGGTAGGGCTTTTAAAAAACTATTATTGGGACCATACTATATATGTGTGGTATTATTATATTATATTGTATTGTATTGATTGTATTGTATTGTGATAAAGATACATATAACCTCTTTCCCTTAATAGTATGTGAGAGATAAATATTTCAACAGAAAATTTACATTATGTATAAATATTGGCTCCATGGAAATTCCATCTCAGGGTTGGGAGGCAGGGATGGCTAAGAGGAAAAAAATACAAAAGATGTCTAGCATAAACCTTGTTAAGTGGGGAAAGAGGGGAAGATCTTGAGATAATGCCAGGCTAGCCAGTAAGTAAATTGAAACACTGATCTTTTGAAGCACATGCTTTTAAAAATATTTCCGTTCAGAAGTTGAAATTTGAACCCAGAGTTTTGTTTCACCGCATCACATGCTGAGCCAACGTCTAGGAGGGTCCCCTTCATTTAAGATCTAGTACATCTGACCATGTCATAAAAGCAAATTTTCAGGAAAGGTACACTTTTTCTCTTTTAGATTTGCCTTCCCTACGGAGTTTCAAAACAGTGGACACGCTGCCTGGAACTGCCTTGCCTCGGTGTCTAGACCATCAGAGCAAACCTGAGCATGACAGGCAGAACCACCCAGGGGTGGCGAAGGTGGCACTGCCCAGCCTGCAGTCCTGTGTGCTCAGAAGGGGAGCGGGCCACCGCACAAAGCCCAAACCTGGTGACATGAAGGGCATGCCGGCAAATCAGGGCCAGTTAATCACGTACCAAATATTTCAGCAGAAGAACTGTCCTATAGGCCATCTAAAGCCAAAGTCAGTGGTGGAGAGAGAAGGTAAGAAGGGATGTGGCACTGTGACCATATTTGACAGAAATTTTAAAGGTGGGTTACTATGGACAGGTGTGAGGATCCCACCATGTATTGAAAAGCGCTCTCCCCCCAGCCCATCACTATCTTGCATAAGTTCTTTGGATTAAGCCTTTCTGTCTCCAGAAAGTTCTTAATAAGGAGGAAATAAGCTACCTGGGGAGATGGACACATTAAGCCATCATCACCTAATACCACTTAATACAAACCATTCATTCGGTACGTGGTATCTGAAATTCTACCATTGGAAAGGTCTCATGCCATACACCGAAGAGGGTGGATTGGATGTGGAGCAAACATGTGAGATGCTATTATCATGGAAATCAAATAAGAGAACCTGTGTCGCCATACATTTGACCCTTTGATCACCTTCCTGGTGTTGTTTGTTCTGCTGGGCGCTAAGAGCCTGACCCTGGAGCCAGACTGCCCGGTCGATTTCGGGTTCTACCACTACTAGCCCATGTCTTTGGGAAAGTCAAATAGTGAAAATAAGTGTTTCTCCTCATAGGTTAGTTAGAGAAATTAAATGAGATAATATACGGGAAATAGCAGAGCAGTACCTATATGAGCATGACCACTATGTTTATTGTTATTAGTACTGCTGGTAGAGCTAATTTTTATTACTAGAATGTTTCTTACATAGTTCAGGAGGTCTATTAATTCGCTGCTAATGTTTTTTGACAGATGTTTTAAATTAATAACAGCTAAATACAACAGACAGAAAAGAGTTACAGAATACAGCAGGGCAGTAAAGGCTGCTAGTGTTGGGGACATAGTTGTGTGAACTCGGGCAAGTTCCTTAAACTGTGTGGGTTTAATCTGCTGCTAAGACAGGGAGGATAATGCCTGTTTGTGGTGGAGATTAAATAGGCAATTTAGGTAAATACTTGGTAGGTACTATTATAGTGTGAACCTTTAACTAAGTTGTGATTTTTCATTAAAAGACAGGACAGTGGGTGACTCAGAATATCCACGAGGTGGTGCTAGAACAATGCCTGACAATGAAGCATTCCTCTCCAGAGACGGGGAGTTTTGTGTTTGTTGTTTTTTCCAACTATATCAGGAAGCTCAGTTTCTGATGAACACTCCAAGCTACATTCCATGCATCACCTTGGAACTTTTACCTACTCTTAAGTTCTCACACATTTCTGCCCCACTCTTCTTTCCCGGTAAGATCCGCACTGTGCCAACAAACCACTAGTGAGTGCTCACTGTACACTAGGTGCTAGAGATTAAAAAATGAATAGATCCAGTGCCTACCCTGATCATGAATTCCACGTTGAACACGTTAGTTGGAGATTTCTGTAGTGCTTCCGGGTGGAGTTGTCCCGCAAGGAGCTGGACAGTCAGACTGCGGCTCGGCAGCCACGTCCAGAAGGTCGATTTCCCCGGGGGAATCTACGCTTCGCCTGGCTCGTGGTTGCTCCCGAGTGTGGAGCCCGTGGCCCCGGAACGAGGCTGAGTGGGAAGAGTTGTGAGTGGGAAGAGAGTGCCGTGCAATGTGGGCATGCCAGCCAGAAGAGAGAGAGCCGGGGCCAGAGGCAGGACAGGGTGATATCGAGGAAGCCGACCAAATAAAGGGATGAAGCAAGAGTACCACCAAGAAGACAGGAAAATGCTCACTGAATTTGAAACAGGGGGAAACCACTGGACGGTTGCTTGGGAACTTAGAGGGAAGATGTGGTAGTTGAGACAGGCTAGCATAAGCTGCTTCTTAAAGAATCCATGTATAGATGGAGGGGGAGGGGCCAGGAGTGAGGGGCAGGCTGACAAAAGCAAGTGAGAAAGAGAGACACCCCCTCCTCACCCCATTCCCTTTGTCTCAAATAAGCTGTATGCTCTTGGACAATTTCCTGCCTACTTCCATCCACATACTTTTCACCCATAGAAGTATACGGCACAAAACGTTGAACTATATATAAGGTCTCTCTTTGCACAAAAAAATTCCATTCCCCAACTTCAGATTTTCAGGTATCTGAACAATAAAGGGAGGAACTATACAGGTTAAGTGTGTTCAAATAACTTTTTTTGAAATGGAAGTTAACCTTTCAATCTGATATCGCCAAATGTTTGCAGCCCATTCAAAACAGTCATTCGCTAGTGTCAGGAGATTGGGTAAATGTCTCCCTTCTGCACAAGATTAGTGGCCCCCTAGCTTCACCATCTACCTGTTACACTGCAGTCAAGTCTTCAGATGGAACCTGGAGATATTTCCATTCTTAAAAGCTGGGTCATGTAGTTCTGGCATGGCCCTGTTACTTGTAAGTTGTTTCTTGTTGACCTTTGGGTCAATTATAATAGTGAGTTTGTATGCATGTGAAGATATTCTGGCCTACAGATAGTTAAATAAAGAGTCTATCCTTGCAAATGGCAAGAAATGTGTTCAGATTCTGTCATTCAGGCGCAGGTTGTTTAATGGGCTTGTCCTAGAAAGGGACATTGTGGCCATGGTCCTTACAATATACTAGGGCACCCAGCAGAAACCACAATCTTCTCATCCACGAATGTCATAAAACTGGTGCTGGTGAAGCCCTTGTCGGATCTGTTTGGTGCCCCAGCATCGGAAGGGAAGTGGTAACTTCATTGCCTTGATACAAAGATATTTTGAATATCTTTGTACACATGTCTGTGGCCCCTAAGCTCTACATCTAGAAGATTAAGCATTGGAAGTCCCACAGACACTTAATAAGCATCTTTGAGTTGAGTGACACAGACAAGTAGGCAGCTTGTCCATTACCGTCCACGATCTAACAAGTGGCCAGTGCTGGTTCCTAACAGCATGCATGGGTCAGTTCACTATACAGGCCAGAGCTCCAAAGTAAGAATCTCTCCAAAAGACAAAATTAGGTGACTATGTTTCTCCATCTCAAGCAACGCGAACACATCCACTGTGGGACAGTACTAAAGTTTCTTGACTAGTAATGGTAGATAATTGCCTAGTTCAAAGATCATTCAGAGCCCCTGCTTCCCCTTTTGTTCCCTCTCTGTTGCGCTGCCTGTGGTGGGAAGAGAAAGAGCTGAGCTCAAACTGGTCATTTTGTTTCCACGGCTAGTCCTTCGGGCTGAGAGCTGTGCTGATAGGAGAGTAGGGGGTGTTTAGCTGGAAGGAAGAACCTGCTGTTCTGTCTCCTGGACTACCCCCCTCCTCCCCGCCCGCGTCTCTGCAGCCTCCTAGCCTCCCTGGTGCCTTTCCGACACCAGTGACACCCGCATGCTGCCAGTGATGTGCCGCTTGCCTTCAGTTTGTTCAAACACTCAGAGATTTTAATTAACTGATTGCTGTTCTAAGAACCGACATCAAATACTCTTGTGATCTTTCAGGGCGAAGCAGAAACCACTGGGTAGAGGAGACAGGAAGTAGCCCTGCCCCCAGCGCATGCTGGTTACGCTGATCCTGGGCCAGAAACACCCCATAAACCGTCAGGCCGTCATTTATTAGAAATGTCACTGAGATGAAGTTGCCATGGTGCAGTGGCCTCCAGCTGAGCCCAGACTACTGGGGGGAGGGGGGGGGGGCTAGGGGGCGAAGGGGGGCGGGGACGGGAGGGAAATGGCGTTCCAGCTCCTGCTGATTAAACATTGCCCTGACTCCCATCAGACAGAGAAAGCGCAACAGAGGGACAATGGTGACAATTTTATTAAAAAGGTGATTCAGGTGAGGTTTCTTTTTAACTTGATTGAATGAACGTTACCAAAATGTTTCAAGGGGGCAGAGAAGTAAAATCAGAAGCTGAAACAAAATGACTTAATTGCTTTGCCATGTCCACGCATTTTTAAAAATGAGAGGAGCGGCAGGAAAGTTTGCATCACTGATTTTAAATCCTTGGTTACTGCAAGCAAACACAGCAACAAACCCGAGAGGAATTCCACCCAAACTGAAATAAATGTAATCTTGGCTTTATTACATGCAGGTAGAGGTATGGGCTCACTGGGGCAGAGAGCTTTTGAATTCTTTTTCCTGATGTCATTTCAAAGAGATGTGCAGCCAGACATTCTGATCCAAAGGATGAGAGTGCAGAACAATCCAAGTGTGTGGTTTTGTTTCTCAGCTGTTTGGGGGGTCCTGTTGCGCGATGACCTGCCCTCCGGTTTTTGTAGATGAACCTCATCTTCCTGATTAAATTAAGAAGCATGAGTCCCCCCTCCCACCATGACCTGTCACCTTGGACATACATCAAATGCGGAATTTGAAGTGATTTATGGGATCAGGCAGACTCTGGCAGCTTTGGAGTATAAAATCATAACCTTAAGAAAGTTGGTTTCCGTGAGCTTCAGGTTCATTCTCTTTAAAATTGACTAATAATAATAACAATACCTACTTTATCTGTTATCTCTTGCCGCCTAGCAAGTTAGCCCAAACGTAGTTGTTTAAAACCACAGGCACTTATAATATCACATGTTCTAAGGGTCAGGAATCTGTGAGGAGCTTAGATGGGAAGTCCTGACATCGGCTGGAGCTCAAGTCGTCTGAAGGCTCTGGGACTTGAAGACCTGCCCCCAAGACAGCTCCCTCCCAGGTCTTGGCCCCTGGCCTGGTGGGCCTCTCCGCTGGCCACTTGAATAGCTTCATGACACGGCACTGGATTCCCCCAGAGGAAGTGATTCAAGGGAGATAAAGCTGGAAGCCACCATGACTTTATAGCATTGCCTTGGAGACAGCACACCGTCGCTTCTGCTCTACTCTGTTGGCGGTACAGACCAAGCCTAAGAAAATGTAGGGACGACTACCAATGTGTGAACGCCAGGAGGCAGTGATCCCGGGGGGTGTCCTGGAGGCCATGGCTTACTCCCCCATGAGGCACGTTTTGAAGGTGAGTGAATGCCCCTGTGCAGTGAGTAGCATCTAGTAGAGGCTCAATAAAGAAATCACTTTTGTTAGTCCATTTACACAAAGCATCCCAGTTTAAAACACAAGCCAGAAAGAGAATGGATTAAGAAATATATAACATACACCCACACAATGTCCAATGAAGACAACATTCATTCATTCGACAATTATTTCTAGAGTGTCTCTCATGTGCCAGACATTGTTCTAGTTGCTTGGATTCTACTAATAAACAAAACCAAGGTCTTTGCGCTCATGCAGCTAACATTGCGGGGGAAAGATACAGACCATTAAAATAGTCATAATAAGTAGATGACAGAGCATATTAAAAGGCAGGGAGTGCTATAATAGAAACAAGAAGACGAAGCCCAAGTTAAGTGGTCTTAGGAATGAAGGCATGGAAGACGCAGATTGAAATACTAAATATGCAGTCAGGTAGGTCTCATTAAGAGAGCAGAACTGAGAAGACTTGAAGGAAGGGGCGGGGAGGCGCTAGTAGTCCCTAAGGTGAGATCTCACCTCACGTGTGAGAGGAAAAGCAAGAAGACCAGGGTGCTGAACAGAGTGAAGAGTGAAAGTCAGAGAGATAAAGGGACGATGAGATCCTGCAGGGCCCTGCGAGCCTCATACACCTCCTCCTCCCAGGA
>PVJD01003339.1:0-122509 GCA_004026545.1 Mormoops blainvillei
TCACGGGATACTGATATTCTCTCATTTCCGTGGAAACGATGCTCAGAGTAGAAGCATTTCCTCCCCCCGGGTGAGCAGCCTTCAGAGGTGAGACTGTCCCTATATGGGTGTTCGGAAGACGGGTGGCAGAGGGACATGTCAGCTACCAGAGATGGCCTCTTTCTTCCTGCCTGGACCAGCAGCCTGGCATTAGGGAGGGAGGCGCGAAGACAAAATGGTGGCGAGTCCCAGCTGGCTCAGAGGTGGCACAGACGACAGAGTTAGCCGAAGAGAAATCCATTCTGCCCTGAGAAGGCGCATATTCCCCTCAGCCATCCTGAGAGACTGACAACTGTGTGGGTAAAGCCTGGGAGAGAAGGAGCGCTAGGGACGTGCTCTCTAGACCCTTGGCCCCCATTTTGTTTGGGGGAGTCAGTGTGTATTTCCCTAGAGATCTGGGTACAGGTCAGGTCCACTACACGGCTCAGGTTTGAGCCACCAGGGGCATAGTGCCAGCTCCCAGGTGGTCAAGGAGCTGGCTGCGGGCCTCCCCACCCCCATCCCCTCCTCTCCTCTCTGGGGCGCAGAGGGCTCTGTCTGCACAGCCATGTGTCCATACCACAGCTCCTTGCATACATGTAAGCTCTGAAATGAACCATAAGTGGAAGTGGGGGGCTTGTGACAAGCAGGTGGGGGGGGGTGAGGACACTGCAGGAGGGTGGGAGATCTGGAGGACCAGGACGTTTAGGGGAAAGGATGCATTAGGATTCTGTGTCATCAAAGGTATCGTATGGTCCCAACAATGTCCACAGGAAAAAAATCGCTGAGCAACCCAACCTTTCTGAGACCTCAGCTGCTAAAAGAGGAAAGGCCCCTCAACCATGGAGGGGTTTGCCCATGGGGGTGCCTGTCGCAGCATCGGGAAGTGCACAGTGAGCTCTGAAGACATGCCCGCTTTGGTCTTTCTCTCCTTTCAGGTGCTACTTGCTTTCTTGGAAATTTAGCCACTTCATTAGGCATCTGAAGAACTCCATGCAGTTTGAGGGACAATCTCACATGCCATCTCTCTGGGGCCTTCCTAACCCTCCATGCTGAGCTGGGTCTCTCCATTCTCTGCGGGTTTATTAGACTTTGTACATTCCTTGAATGCAAGCAAATCACGGAAGCAGAATGGGTAGTGTTTCCCATTTGGTTGTGATATGTTTGTGGTCAAAACCTATGTTTCATTTGTCTCTCAGCCCCTCTAGATGCAGTGCCTGGCATGCTGTAGGTACCGATGAATGAGTCAAGAAACAAAACCCACCATGCCAAGGTCTTTTGGAAAGCGCTCTTTTATTACAAATATGCTGGTGTTCACCAAGAAGAAAATACATGAATAACATATTTACAGTTAATATTGAGCAATGCATAGAGATAAAGAATAAACTTTTGGAGGTAATTTAGATGTTCAAGCATGGAGGAAGTAGAGGTGGGCAGGATGTGACATTTGTTGTGCAGTGGAGCCTAAGCTGGTGCAAGACCTTTAACTGTGTTATTTCATTCTGCTCGCACCGCACCTCTCTCAGGTAAGTGCTGTGATTCTTGTGATTTGCTCCTCAGGTGTTTATTGAGTGTTTACTCTCTACCAACACTGTTCCAGGCAAGGGAGTCCAATAGTGAGCACGAAAAGCAGAGAAGATCCCATATTTGTTTGCTTATAGTCTATAGACGCATCCACAGCGCAGACAGGGGAGGAGTCTTGCCTTGTTTACATCCTTTACGAGGGTTCAGCCAGAATATCAAGTCCGTCTGTATGGCTCTAAGACCTGTTCTCGTTCCATGTTCTAGGGTTGCATCTGTTCCAGAAGAGTTGAACCATGGGGCTGTAAAGATTTTATTATGTAACCAAGAAAGACATCCTGGAAAAGGGATTGATTCTGGAGCATTCTGGGGCCTCCAGATAGCCTTTGGTGATGTTTAACTGATTCCACGTCATAAAATAGTGCTGGGTTTGGCATTAGGCATTGGATGGGGAAAGTGAGAAACGCCAGCCTTTCACTTTAAGTCCTAAGTTGTTTCCAGGTGCGTGCTTAGCAGCGTCCCTGGGCGGTTGCCTGCCGTGCGGGGAGGAGGGTGGACGAGGCCGCCTTTCACCCTCTCGTCATCAGAGTTACTGTTTGGAGTAATGAGGAAGCATGGGAATTGATTTGATGCCTAATGAATAATCAGCTGCCATCAATAATTGTAATCACTAATCTGGTGCAATTAGAGGCAATTATAATAAATGCAATTTCCTCCCGAGCCACTAACGAACTACAGAAATATGAATTGACTTTAAGGGGGCTGGCAGTGATTTATGTGATTGTGAGATCATGAATTCCATTATCTTGGTAAAGATTCTTAAAGCACCAAGGTCCTATTAAGATTTCACACCTAGGTAGAGAAGCTAGAAAACACAGCCTCAGAGGCGATGAGCACAGAGGCTACGGGGCCTCTCTCGCTGCTTTAGATAACCCTGGAGACCTGTGCAGACTCAGCTCCCACTGCCACATGAAGGCTTTTTCCTTTACATGCTGCTTACTATAGAGATATTCTGAGTTTATAACTCCGAGTCTTGAAGAATGAGGACTAAAGAGTTCAGTCAATCTGCCAGAGAGGGTGTTGACAGAAGCACATGGACAGAGATGGCTTTCTGTTAGTCCCAAGGAAGCCGTGTCTATTGGGCCACTATCCCTTGCACATCCAAGTGAATCCCCATGCTTCAATGGGAAGACATCTTTATGTAAATTGTAACCCTAGGCTGTCAGTACCTTAGAAATGCTTAAATAGCTTTAATTACATTAGCCCCATTCTCATAAATTATGAATGGCCATCTATTTTCTAATAAATCAGCCAGCTATTTTTGAAGGGCTCCACGATATGGCCCCAACTAATTGTGGTAGGACTGTAGGAAGCAAGGATGAGGGTGGGAGGTTGGGTGACTGACCCCTGCTGAGGGTGCGCACGGCCTACAAAACTATCAGGGTTCAAACTGAGGATGTCCTGTGCAAACCCAGCTGAGGTATTCCCATGGAGACTGTGTCCCAGGCCAGACAATACAGACAACGAGGTTAGACTTGATTCTCACTGCCCTTAAAATGAAATTCGATCTCCAGGCCATGGGCCAGAAGGCTCTGTCTAATCTGACCCCTGCTCAGCCACCCACACCCCTCTCCTGCTGGTAGATTCCACCAGAATTCATTTCACGCGAGCCTTTGATTTTCTCTCTCCCAAATGTGCCAAGTTTGCTCTTGCCTCAAAGCCTTCCACTTGCTTTCCCTTGGCCGGGAGGGCTCCGTAACCCTGATTTTCCCACAGCTGGCTTCTCCTTGTCCTTCGAGTCTTACCTCAAATGGCCCCAGTCTAATTAGGTTCCCAGGCACACCCTGTCACATCGTCATCTGTGTGTGAGCAAGTGCCTCCCATCTCCACCCTCTCTGTCTTCCTGGTTACAAAGCGGCAGACCTACAGGAGAGCCCAGCCCATGGCAGGCCCTGTAAACATTCGTCCTTCGAGTGACTCAGCCCGCCTTCTAGTGCCCCTTCCCCGGATCTCTGCACATGCACTCCTCACCCGTGCATACGCGCCTGCATGGTGCTCCCCAAACATATCCTACGTCATGTTCCTCCTTTTGCCAGAAATGCCTTCCCACTTGCTGTCAGCCCAACTTATTCCAGGAGATAACTTCCGTGCCACTCCCTCGGAAAGCCTCTCTTGCTGGGGGAGAGCCCCCCTTGTCCTGTAACAGACATCTAGCATACAACGCATGCCAAGTGCGAAGTGCTTTAGCTTCCAACATATGCCATTCCTTATTGCGTCACAGGGGTTTTGTGTCATTAGGTATGCTAGATGGTATGACCCTGCAGGACAGTGACCCCTTCTCCTTCCAGCCCTGTCTCTATATCATGTGTTTCGGGATCCTGACACTTCAACCGCTGAATGGATGGGGACAAATTCCTACCCCACTGCAGCCTCGTGGAGATGAAAGCAGGGAACACACAAGGCTCTCGCACAGCACCTTATGTGTAGTAGGATCTCTTACACATAGTAGGCTCCCTTACACAAAGCAGACATCTGACTGAAGCAGAAGCCGAGCCTGCATAGTGTAGCGATGAGAAATGAACTTAAGGTTCCATGGCTATGTATGTTGGTCTCTGGGCTGCCACTAATGTGGGGTGCGGCATTGACCACATACCTATTCTCTGCCCATGGCTGGCTTGTGTGTAAAATGAAGCAATGTCATTGACTTTCTCACATGCTTCCAGCTCTGACATTCTAGGGCTCAACGTGTTGCTGGAACCGCAGGGGATGCTGGAGGGAGAGGAAAGCTCACATGTTCATATTTAAACTTTCCAATGAAGGAAATTGTTCTTTTCTCCTTTTCTCGTCTCCCTAGTGGTAGCAAACAAGCAATAAATATGGAAATCCTAAAGCTAGAGAAAACAGTGAGTGTTCTCCATCCTGCTGACAATATGCACCGAGGCTGCACTGCAAAATGAATGGGCTTATCCCTCCACAGCACTGGCGTGAGTTCCTCCTGGCGGAGCTTGGCTGAACCATTCCTAGAACAGGTACCCTTTGTTCTGCGAACAAACACCAGGCCCCCTGGCCCTACTCCAGCCAGCACGGCCCAGGGCAACCCCAGGGAAGTTGTGGGTTCCTTCACCAGGGAGCCCCACATGGACTGAATCCATGCTTAGCAAACCATCCAAAGGGAGAGAAACAATGCAGGTGAAAGGGGAGGGTGGTTCTGGGAGGGAGGAGAGGAGACGGAGGCCAGGCAGAGTGTTCCAGCTGCAGGCAGCCACCCCCTGGCCTGCTAGGGGACAGGGAACTCGTTTTCACAATTGTGCAGCCCTGCTCGGTAGTTGCTCTGCATGTCCTCTGTCTGCCTTTTAAGCGCAAGCCTGGATCCTGCCCAATTCCCATCACCAGCAAATGTCTCAAGAAGGAACTATGTAATAAGAACCTTTTAAAACTGACCTTCAGCAGCCTCTTCCCAAGAGGATGCCGAGGGGAAGGCCGGTACTTCGTGGGTCTGTCAGTTGCTGGTCCCTGCGTGGGCTGCCTCCACCCTCTGCTGAGCCTGCTCCATTTACTCCACCCTAAACCGAGGCCGTAGCTCGTTCTGGGGCCTAGGTGCTTGCTAGATGTTCGTTACTTTCCCCGCTCGAGAAGCAGGCGGACAAGTTCTCAGGCCTTACCAGGTCCCTTCAGGATGGACCTCAAAATACCCAACCTGCATCCTAGCTGCTTCCGCAAGTTCCAGCTTCCCACACAGAGCCAACTATATATTTTTCAAACTTTATTCTGGGTGAAGTTTAAACTTCATTCATCTCTTTAACCTAATGTCTCGAATTTCATCTAAGAAGAAAGACAGCCAACTTCCTCAGAGCCTGAGGCCCTAAGTGTTCACATGGCGCTTCTGTTCTCAGCCCTGAAGTTCCAGATGAGGACAGCACCAGGGCACCGTCGGTCATGAGGACAGGGACGGTGTGGTAACTGGTCAGAACGAAGCTTCTCATCTTCCCCCTGAGATGCCACCCCTATCAAGACCAGGCCCTCTCCCTCTACCTGTCCAAATCTTCCACAGTCTTCTGGGCCCAGGTGAAGTCTTGCTTGAACTGGGCCCACGAAGCGGTCTCTGAATATTTTATCCCTCATGGAAAGTCGCCTGCTCGGCTCCAGCCAGATGGTGCCTGTATCTCACTATTTAGCACCGTCCTATAAAACACTGAGTAATAGTTCTGCATGTATTTGCCTCGCTTCCTTAAGTGGGGTATATCCTTTACAAAATCAAAAGTGTCAGATTGATGGGTAGATAGCAGATAAATAGGTGAGTTTTTGAGAAGGAAAGCAGTAAAATATTAATGGTAAGATCTACTGAGGGGTTACTGGGTATTCACCATAAAATTATTTTATCTTTTCTGTATGTTTGATAGCCTTCATAAAAAAATGTAGAAAAAATTAAAAGTTTCTTATCCACTGTGTTGTTTATTAATGTGTATTTAGTAAAGGCTCATGAAGTGTTTGCTGCATTCTGGGTGCTATCTGTGCATGTCCCCTCAAGCAATCAGGGTGATGCTGAGAAAATTTAGGCTGAACTTGACTCTGTACCTGTCTTTTGGGTTGGCCATCAGGGTCGGACTGTATTCACAAGCAGGCATGGTAAACTCTAGTGGTAGCAGACTACACGCACCTTCCTCCCAGGTGCTGCCCGCCTCCTCTGCCCCAGCCAGAAGGAGAACCCGCATGCTCCTAAGGCTAGTGGGATGCAAGTGACCTATTTGCCCCTGGGGCTGTTTCAGGGAAGATGTACAGGAAGCACCAAAAGCTCTCTGCCACCACCCCCGCCCCCACCCCGCCAAGTTCTCTATCAAGAAAAGGCATAAATGAGGTGAGTTTGCTACTACCCAAACAACCAACCTCTATCTTTATTCCAGTATCAGCTTTTTTGACAAGGAAAGAGTCATTCTTTCCGGTAAAGCACTGTCCACTCCTAAGGGTTCTGCAGTGGACATGAGAGATGTTTGGCAGTAGCAATTCATTAAGCCAGTAGTGTTCTTTATAAACATTCCTTCGGTCATGCTTTGGGAGTGGGTCCTGTGTGTCGGTCATAGTGAACAGTGGCAAAGGGGGAGCCACCAAGGCTAATAAGACAAGGCCCTGTCTGTGGATGGTTTGTGCTCTTATGAAGGAGAAAGATGCACAGGCAGTTTTAAGGCTACGTGGTAACTACTCCAAGGCTATGGGATGCACACCAGAGGATACGGGTGCTGACCTCTTATGGGGCAACTGTATGCTTTGCCCCCTTCCTTTTGGGTACTTAAGCACCAAGCCTGAGCCTCTGGAACCCAGCAGGGGAGCAGGGAGGGATCCTGATACGGACATTTATGCCATTTGCCTAGCACCTAATGGGCTGCCAAGAACACCAAAGCAGCATTAAATGAAGAGGTGAGGGCAGGAGTCCTGAGAAATATCTTCCTTGTTTAATGGTTGCGGGCCTGTAGGGGGTAGTCAATAAATATACGTTGATTGATTTCTTCCCACTGCACTAATGTCTGTGCCGTTCATTTGGTAATTAATCATGGACTGGAGTATTGTGTGACATCTTCTATGGTATCGAATTGAGTTGTTATTTATTTCTGATATTGCTATTAATTTGGCTCACTCTGATGTATTTTCACCCTTCGTTAGAATTGAAGATACCAGAAGGCAAGACTTCCTGGTTTTCTATCCCCTACTGAGCCTAGCACAATGCCCAGCTCATAGTAGGGGCGCAATCAATGCACTGATTAATTAAGGCCTCCTTCTGCCTGTGACCTGTCATGCTTCAGAGCTAACAGCTGTCCCCTGGACCACCCTTGGCTACAGGGACACACAAACAAATGAGCTTCGTGTACCTTCCCTCTGTGAGCAGCATCAAGGATCCCGAGAGGCAAACTCAATGTGAATTTTAAAAACATATTCCGTGGTGGTTGCAGAGCCAACCTGCTTGTGGGGAAAGGTCTAATTTTCCCCTCTCCCTTCAGCGCCGCTGGAGCGGCTCCTCCATTGAAAATACAGGGATTTGTGCCGCGCGGCTGCGCAGCCGTGGGCGGGCTGAGCTCACAGCAGCCATCACGGGCTCGGCACGGTCTGAAGAGCTGGGTGTGCCAGACGCTGGCAGCCTGACTCAGGCCAAGCACACCCCTTCCTGCCGAGGCTGCAGCGCAACCGGCGCCACATGCGACTTTTCAATAATGGCTCTGTGCCCAAGAAGGATGCCAGGGGGCTTGTTGGGAAAGTTTCTTTTCTCCCTCCTATTGCTGTTCTCGCCCCAAAATATTGCAATAAGGTTTTATATTTGGGCCAAGATAAGCACATGATTTTCTTTTATGTTCAGTTAGGAGCTAAAGAACTAAGATTTATTGAGCGCCTGTGATGTGCCAGAGACTTCATGGGCCGTCCTGTTTAATCCCAACAGGAGAGCTTCGGTGAGATCAGCCCCCGGTTTCACGGAGGAGGGAACCAAGATTTGGAAATGCTTTACAGCTTGCCTAAGGTCACCAGATAATAATAAAAACTTGATTCTAAAGCTCCTGTGTGTGTGTGTGTATGTCCCTAGGTCCCTGGCTCTGGTCCGATGTCATCGTTCATGACAATTGCCTATGAGCATCAGGAAAGGATCCAAATTACCCACGTTTCCAACTAGAGAGAGCCTGCCCACGCTGCCTGACACCCAGGCAGTAGTGTGGGCTTGGTGACAGCAACGTCAGATGCTCTCAGAAATGTCACAAGCGGTTCACTTATTATTCAAGGAAACACCCAGCAAAGTGATGACTTCTTTCCTTGCTACGAGTATCCATGGCCAGCTGTTCCCTTGGATTGGGGCTATGACAGATTTAACTCGGAATTCATGAATGCAGCTGAACCTCCCTCTGAGAGGCACCTCAGGAACTAGGGGCTGTGGAGCAGGGCCGCCTGGTGATTCAGGGGCACGGGGGAGGAGCCTTCTGAGAGTGTGGGGTGCAAAGGGGCCTTCACAGGAGAACACCATGAATAGTTTCCGACTGTGAGAGAACACCTGCTTTGGGCACCAGGCAAAGCTGTCACTGGCATTCTATGTAGATGTGCTTTGCTACTGTGGCCTTTTTGGTCTCGTTCTGCCCTTTTTTTCTTCTTCTCTAGCATCTCTCGAACTGTATTTTCTTTCAGGTTGACTATGTGCAGAATACACTTTGTTTCATAGGAATGCATTACAGTCTTTTTTTTTTTTTCTATGACAACTCTTTTTTTCCCATTTTGCAGAAAGGAAACCTAAGGTTCAGGTCACCCAAGGGATGTGGGCAGAGCCAGGATGCGAAGGCCAAATTTCACATCCTTAATCTCGGACTAAACCTGTCAGAGTGAGCAGCTACTGTAAGTTATCTGACTATCCAAGATCAAGTCAGGGACAGGCAGAGAAGCCCTTAAAGTGGTGGACATGGGTGCTCCTTGACCAAGGTTCTCCGCCTACACGATCAGACATCTACCCCACTGTCTTCCGGGGCCAGAGTTACAGACCTAGAGAAAGGCAAAAGGCAACCATCAGGGTCAAGCTGGACCCTTTCCCGTTTCCTTGAATTCTGGGATGTAAATCACATTGGAAGCTCACATGGAGTGAATGGGTGAGAGCAAGTCAGACAAGGGTGTTTCTAGTCCAATGGCTTTCACGATCTATGATTGATATTCTCAGGTTGTTTCTTGGTGGCTTTCTGGGTTTTTATTTAGCTTAGCATTCCCACATCTGCTCTAGGTTTTATTACTTTTGGCCATAGGGGACTGTGAAGAAGCTACTTATTCAGGAAATGCAAGAAAATATATAGCAATGGCAACAAGACATTTTAAATACTTCTTTAGTCGCATGCCTCAACAAGGCAGAGCTGTGTTTTACTAAACAGAAAAACGAATAAGCTTAAAACTGTGCTGGTTACACTTAGTTCCAATTTCAGAGCCCCCGATACTCAAAACCACCCAAACAGAGAAAAAGGCCTATTTCAAAAGTGGCAAAGAACTTGAATAGACATTTCTCTGCGGCAGATAACAGCCCTCACTCAGTATCCATGAGGGATTGGTTCTAAGACCCCCGCAGTCACTAAAATCTGTGGATGCTCAAGTCTCTTACATATAGTGGCATAGGACTTGCATATAACCTAGGCACACGTTCACGTACGCTTCAGATAATCTCCAGATTACTTTTAATACCTAATGCTATGTAAATAGTTGTCATGCGGTATTGTTTAGGGAATAATGACCAAAAAAAAAAAATCCTGTGCTTGTGCAGATGCAACCATCACAGGCCTAACTACATAATACACATCGACAACAGCACAACACTCTTTTTCAGTCTGTAGATGATCGAACCTGGGAGTGATTGAATCTGTGGATGTGGATCTATGAATGTAGGGGGCTGACTGTATATAAATGGCCAATGAGCACATGAAAATGTACTCGATACCACTAACCATTAGAGAAATGCAAATAAAACTACAGTAAGATACCGCTTCCCACTCATTAGGATTGGAAATTATATATAATTAAAAAAACAGAAAACAGCAAGTGTTGGTAAGGGTGTAGAGCAGTTGGAACCTCTGTGTGTTGCTGATGAGAATGCAAAATGCGGTAAGCAGTTTAGCATTTTCTCAAAACTGTAAATAGAGAACTACTATGTCATGCAGCAACTCCAGAAAGAAATTGAAAGCAGGGACTCAAAGAGACTCTCGTACATCAACATTCATGGCAACACTACTCACAATAGCCAAAGATGGAAGCAACCCAGGGGACCGTCAGCGGAGGAAAGGGTAAACACAGTGTGGTGTGTACGTACCAGGGCATGTTATTCAGCCACGGGATGGAATTCTGATACATGCTACCACATAAACGAACCTTGAAAAAACACTGTAAGTGAAATAAGCCAGTTATGAAAGGACAGATACTGTATGATTTCACATATATGAAATACTTCAAATTGACAAATTCATGGAGACACTAGGTAGAACATAGATAGCTGGGGGCTGGTGGTTGCAGGCTGGTGGCTGGAGGGCAGGGGGTTAGAATGGGGGGTTATTGATTAATGGGAATAAAATTTCTGTTTGGAATGAACAAGTTCTGGAGAGGGACAGTGGCGATGGTTGCACAACACGGTGACTGTACTTAATGTCAATAAATTGTACATTAAAAATGGTTAAGATGATAAGTTTTATATTATGTATATTTTACCACAATAACTCCCCCTTCAAAAAAAAAAACTTACATTAAGGCAGCAGACCTTGAAGGCTGACTATGATCTTTACTTTCTCCTTATGAAACGGACCCAAAATTCCACAGTCCCTGTCATGCCCTGGGTCTGCGTGTACGCTATTCCTGCTATCTGGAATGTCTTCCCCTCTTTGCCCTCAAAAATATCAGCGTATCACAGCAGCTTTCACTATTTTTCCTCACATCGGAAGTCTTAATGTTCTACCTGTTTTCTTAAAGCACTTGCACATGGCTTATGAAATCACTCTACCTTGTTTTACAACGATTTCTGTAGGTGGACGGGAAGTTTCCTGGGTTGGGGACAATGTTTTTTGCATGTTTGTGTCCCCAGCACATAGTAGCATTCCTAACACATAGCGGGAGCTCGATAAACATTTAAGCACACTGGTTGGTCTTAGCAGGGTTTTTCTTTTGTTTTAGTTCTATGCAGGGGGTTGGGGGGTGGGGGAGGAAGTCTTGAGTGCTCAGAAAAAGCTGTTAGAATTGCAACCCCAGAAGAGAAACATTGAGGAAGATGAAAGAAGGCGTTTCTTTTCCTCCAGGCATTCTGCTTTAATAGCTTTGCTATAGTACGGGACGGACACCTGACAATGCAGTCCGGGTCTTCTTACTGACCCGCTGAAGCCCAGCTTCCTCATCTAGGATGTGGGGGACTAGCAGGTCCACAGAGATGCTGGTGGTGAGGATTCAGTGAGATGACACGTTGAAGCTCGGAGTCAAGGAGCCCTGCACCGTCTGACGTAGGGGCTTCTCCTTGTAACTTTGCTCGTTGATCAGCCCTGCCCCCCACTGCTTTCCTCCCTTCTCCCCCACTCCAGTTCATATTTATTCCTTAATTGCTTCCATCGTTTTTCTGCATCAGTTACTCCATCAGCAACACAGCCTTGGTTTTGGTAGACCAATAATTAAGTCTTTCTTTGGCTTCCTTCCGCAGTGAGAAGAGGAGAGTCAGGGTGAGGATGAGGATAAGGCTACGCCTTCTCTCCAAAACGGCCTTTCCAGCACAGCTGTTCGAAGGTCACCATTCGCCTGCTTAAATCCCCTTCCTTGGCTGCGTTGAAGTGCCAATGCCCCATAGGAGCTGGGGTTGGCAGCACCTCTGCGCCCTGGCATGTAGTTGTGGTCCTTCAAGCTTCTATTCTTGTATGAATCACTGGGCTTTTGTCTGTGTCCCAGGCCTCCCTGCCATGGACAAAGTGCTTTTCCTTTCCCTCCTATTTTCCCACCCTCCTTTCACTTTGGTGAGGTCTCAAGTCCCCCAATTAAATAAATGGTAAGCTGTTTTTTTTTTTTTTTAGTACCAAACTTTACTGGATGACTTCCATTGTAAATGTATTTCTTTCTTTTCTTTTTGCCCTTCAATTCTCATACATTCCACCTTCTTGCAGGGAAAAATAGGCTCAAAGAAGATATGAAGTGCCCTGGTTGGTGTGGCTCAGTGGATTGGGCACCGACCTGTGAACTAAAGGGTTGCCGGTTCGATTCCCAGTCAGGACAAATGCCTGGGTTATAGGCCATGTCCCCAGTAGGGGGCACCTGAGAGGCAACCACACATTGATGTTTCTCTCCCTCTCTTCCCCCTCTCCTTTCCCCTCTCTCTAAAAAATAAATAAATGAAATCTTTTTTTTTAAAAAAAGGAAGATACAAAGCATCCATCACAGTAGTCTAGGTAAATCTTAAGCCTATGTAGAATTTCCTTCATTTGTATATTCAGCAAATGTTTATTAAATGCTTACTATGTGCCAGACACTGTGCTGGGCACCAGAGGGGCCTAGGTTCTTGCCCTAAAGAGTATCTGATGAAGACATCACAGCAAGGTGACACGATATCTGATGTACAAGTCATCCTGCTTTTTCAGATGGGCTCAGTGGTGTGAGGTGGATGCACAAGGACAAATACCTCATCTGCCCCTTTCTAAAAGGCATCTGCACAAACCTCAGATGAGCCCCACATAAGTGTGTAGGGGGAGCGGTAGGTTCCTGGGAGTGCAGGTGAGGGAGGGAGCAGCTGAGGAGGTGGGCTGACTAGGATAAAAGAGTTCATTCCTTCCAGGGGTAAATTATTTATGAAATTATAAAACAGGAATGGCTATGCCTTCTTTTTTTGCAAAGAATGACACACTGATTAAGTGCAAGGAGGATAAATAAGGGTAAGTGAGTATTCAGTTTAGGCCCAGATTTTCTCATCTTCTTCTTGGCTTTTAATTACTTCCTAAGAGAATCTATGATCTTTGAATAAATATCCATGCCACAAACCCAACGCATGCCTCAGTCAGACTTGATTTTGAGTCAGTGCTCATTCCGTCCCGGAGTTTCAACCACTGAAGGAAGCCACATTTCTTTGGCTGCTCTTCACACTGACTGCCATGGCTCTTCTTGATTTCCTTGGGTACTAAAAGCCTATCTGCATTTTCCCATTTTGTTTAAGGGTCAGAAAGAGTTAACATAGGGTCGTGTGTGTGCCTGCACATGCGAGCACGCCACCATCTCAGGGCACCATTCACTCAATCTGAGAAATTTTATCAGTCACCGTGGGGTCTCACAGACCACTGTACTCTACATTTCCTAAAATCTGCATAACACTCTTTCCCTCTAGAGACTCACACTCGTAGACAGACAGCAGGTACATGTGGCAGTATGTCAAATTGTACCTAAGCCAGCAGTCTGGACGTTGCTCCCTGACCTGTCAAAAGCACCTGTTTAGCAGAAAGCACGTGGTAGTTTCCCTAAAGACTGAAACAACAGCCCAGGAGGTCACTGCTTTTTCAGTGTTCTTTCTGACTCGAAGTGTGCAAAAGCAACATTCGATTCCATTTTCACCTGAGCACTCTCTATGTTCTGCACACTGGGCTAGGTACCATGAGAAATACAAGGGAAATATAACAGAGTTTATGGGAAATACAAAACATCCACACTCAATAATTAGAACCAACAAAGGATCGAATGTATCAAATGTCTAAACATAAAGCGAGCATGAGAGAACAGAGAAGAGACAGATCACAAAGTAAGCTGCAGTCATAGGCTGTTAGGCCTAGAAAAGACTTCTGGGTCAATCATTCACTCATCCAGTCATTTAGCATTTATTTATTAAATAGACACTGAACACTTGCTATGCACTGGCACCTGCGGAAGGTAGCGGATAAGGAGACTAAAAGTCATTTGGAGAGTGTTCCAATGAGTAGCAGTACTGGATACAGTGTCCAGGACTTGATTCGTCATTCATTCGGCCAATACCAAATGAGAATCTATTATGTGTCCGGCACCGGGATAGATGCAAGAAGACTCTATTGCATACTGATTGCTCAACACTGATGCTTAACTAGCTGCATGAACCTGCATGAATTTCTTAACATCTCCCAACTTCCTTTTCCTCAATTATAAAATGGGGATAATAACAGCCCTCCCTCATAGAACAAATACAGCATTAATGACGTGAACATGGACAGGGTGTAGCACAATCTCAGACCAAAAGTAAGTGCTTCATAAATGTCAGCTTTTATTATTACTTTGGAGCTACCTCAATGGATAGAACATGGTCCACGTCCTTAAGGAACTTATTTATATTATTCTCATGGAGAATAAAGACATATCCCAGACTGACGTATCCCCCTGAAGAAATAAAAAGTAAAGTGAAAATAAACAAAACAAAGAACAGCAGTAAAGAGAGAAAAGTGGAAGTTTCAGATGATAGACTGGGCAGAATACTGAGTGGTCATTCCGTTTATTGCTTTCCAAAATACAGAAGAGCCAGACCTTTAAATCCTGGAAAGGAAAACATTTGAGGCCACGTAGCCCATTCCCCTGTTTCCCATCTATTACTAAATTGAAAGCACTAATTAAAAGCCCATTATCCTCTAGCGTGTGCTCCAAAAGTGGTGTAAGCACCGTGGCCCACGGCCACTGGGCCCTGAAGTGCTCTGGAGTGTGGGGATCCTGAAAACGGCCGAGGAAGAAAGAAATAGAAGTGGCTCTTGCAGGGACGGGTCTTGGGAAGCTAATTCAATAATGATGCTTCTTCCTCCTCTCCTGCCCTCAACCGGGGCAAAGCTGAGTTCAAATGTCAATGCCCAGGAGATAAAACAAATCCTACTTTTTACCCAGATAGGGAAGAGTTTGCCAGGAAATTAATTTGGGGAATAGAATGGGTATGGCAATGAAAATATCCAGGTGGGAATGATGTTCACCGAATGTGGAAGATAAATGGTGATCATTGTGCTGATCAAGCTGATGTCAGCCTGGTAACGCAGGAAGGGAGGAGAGCGCCCGGTGTGAAAGCCGGCTCCCAGGGTGGGAGAGTAGGAGTCATTTTGTAGAAAATAAGGGCAGAAGTCAACGGGCCTGGGGTTTGGAATGTGGAGACTTCCCGGAATGAGCACAAAAGCCAACCCTGTAAACCAGGCACATAAGATGACAATAGGTGAGAATAGTCCTAGGTGCTGAAGGTGGGGCCGGGGAGACATGGGCACATCATCCATCTATGGGGTGGGCAAAATGACTCCATATTCTGTTCAGGAGCATGAATGAGACTCCTCACAAAAAGCCAGACTGAGTTTTCGTTGCTTGGGACTAGATAGGATGGAAACCACTAACTTCATTAAGTACCCTGGACAAACGCCAACGCGGAGGGCGGTGTGAGGAACAATTTGTGTAAGTGCACACCTTGAAGTCCACCTCCCGCACCACACGCAATGCCTAGTAAATTAGGGAGTCTCCCTACTAGAGCACGGAGGAAAATACAAGCTCCTTCCTCACCTTGCTGTAGCCTCTGTGACCAGCCCATGATGAGACGCTCCACTTCGTCCTGCTCCTACCCCGAGTTAAACCAAATGCTGATGCTTATCAATATTGCTCTAAATGTGACCACCGTACGGGCGACCCACTCGCATACTACCCCCTGCTCCCAAACTGCCCCCACTACACTATTGTTTTTTAAGCAGCCCATCTGTTAATTAAAAAGGAGGAATCAATCGGCCCCATCTCCCCATTCCAGGCTCCTGTGCACACAAGGATTAGAGCTGCCTCCACCTCAGTCAATTAGAGATAAGGAGAAGCTGACATTTCCACAACCTGCCTTATCACGCCGCTCAAAAAGCACTCAGATTAAAATGTACAAAGATGATTTCTTTCGTTCTCTTCCGCCTCCTTTACTTTCCTTTAATCATCCCAAAGAAAGCTGACAGTCCAAGCTGACGGTGGAGACGTGTGCCCCAGCCCGTGCCGATCAGTCATCCTGAGGCTCGAGATCTGTCCTGCGAGCCCTGATGTGGACCCGGGGGCCCCTGCTGCACGCTGGAGTGCAGGGAAATACTTTACCTGTGCTTCAGCTTAGTGCAGGTCACTGTGACGCAGCAGAAAGAATGGACTTGGAGTCAGAAAACATGGGTTCAATGCTGCTTAATGCACTACTTAACCCCTTGGTCCCTCCACTTCTCTGAGCCTCAGTTGCCTTATCTGTGAAGGGCAGCAATCAAGCTGCCCCGCAGATCCACTGAGAGGAAGGAGCAGGTGCCCACATGAGCAAGTGCGTGTTACGGAGCTTGACACAAGGATGCTTAGCTCACGTTTAAGTGGAGTTGAATGCTCCAGGATCCGTCCTAGAGGTAATTTCTGCATAGACAAAGCAGCAGCTCACAATGACCTCTTCTACCATAAAAATTTCCACTTGTTGATCCCAGGCCTTTATTCCAGCAATTTACATACACATTACTGTTAAGCACCACTGTAAGTTTGCCACCTGATCTCTATTTTTTAAACCAGGAAGCTGAGGAACAGAGAGATTAATAAACTTGCCAAGGTTCACACATTTGCTGATGGTAGAGCTGGGATCTGAACTCAGAGCCCATAATCTTCCCATTACCTCCTGCCCCAGCGATGCTAAGTGGTCATGGGAAAAAGAAAAAGTGTGGTTCCATGACCTTTTCATTCACTCACGTAGTGAGCAGAGTGCTACCTATTGACACAGGTCTGGGGAAATATTAGCAATTTTCCAGATTTGCCCAGTCCATTAGCTGGGCTTTTCCTGGCTGCCTTTGACTCCTGGCCCACCAGACTCTATTAAATGCTGATGCAACCCTTGCGCATCCTCCGTAGCCATCCGCAGGCTCTGCTCCACATCTTCAGTCAGCACACTGCCTTTCCCTCCTAGCCTACGGACATTTATCACAACTTCGCCTGGCAAACAAAAGGTGGCATTTACAGAGTGCTCACAGGGTACAAGAGCCGCACAGGTGTCTATAAGGATTACACCCCACTATGGAAGATGAGCTGCACATCCCAACCCCCACCCCTCAGCGAGGCATTACTGGCCCCGCTGCCAGGCGTGCTATCCACAGGTACCCTTAGCTAGCAGGCACTTTAGCAAGCCAATCAGCCGGAGAGAGCCATCTCGCTAGAGGGCCTTGTTCCTTCCCCAGGTGGTCAAATCCAGTGCCTAAGTAGAGATCTGGCCACCTCAGCCCACTTGAATTACTCTGAAGGGTCATTCTCACCCCCAGACCCCTCCCTGTGAGGTCCTGTAAGGTAATCACCTTGGCAGGCATCACAGTTGGAGTTGTCCCCCTGCTCCATCCTGCTTCTGTCTCTACCTTTCCACAGATGCTGATTTTAAGGGCACTCCTCAACAGACAACATTTTGCTAAATTCGGTCTCAGGCTCTGCTTCCTGAAGAATGCAGTTTCAGGTGCAGATAGGTCACACTGTTAACCGCACTTTACAGATGAGGAAAGAGCCTGACGTTACTTGGTTAAGAATGGCCAGGGTCAGAAAGCAGGTCAGCCTTATACCAGAGCCCCATCTATGCTCCTTTGCACTGGCCCCTGTTTTACTGACATGTCCAGGCATCCGTGTAGGTGCTACTCAATTTTCACTATTTCCTACCTCAAAGTGGTTTCTCCTGTATTTATCTACTCCTTCTAGGGAGTAATGATGGCAGATTAAAAATGGCCACAAATAATTTGATAGCCCTGCCTTTGAGAGGTGGGCCCCAGGCCCCTCTCTGAATGCAGATCAGCCTCAGCACCTTCTAGACAAACAGAGTCCAGAAGAAGTGACATTATGCCAGTACAGGCCCAGCCTGAGGGGACTGGCCGCTTCATCGTAGTCCCTCAGAGCTCTGGGCTATCACATTAAAGCAAACATCCTGGAGAGGCCACATAGAAAAGTCCTGAGTCTACATGAAGAAAAGGAGCCAAAATGAGTGTGGCCTTTGAAGCAACAAGGCACATGAGTGTGTGAGTCAAGACTTCCCAGACCCTCTGTGCCAACATAATCACCGGCCAAACACCAACAACTGACCTGAGGTGATACCACACAGAGCAGCAGAATTCCCCAGCCACGTTCTGACCAAAGTGCTGGCCCATGGGTCAGGAAGATTTCAGGGGCGTTGGTTTTACAGTGTTAGGCCAGCGGCACACCTGACCTGCTCTGAGCATTTTCTACCTAGGTCCTCATCCTCTCTCCTCTGGAGCCTCTTCCTTCAGCTCTGCTACCCCGCCCAGCATCTCACTTTCCTTCCCACCCCCAATCCTTCCTCTTCATACCCAACTTACACAGCGAATTTCCCAGGTGGACCTTCCTGTCTCTTCTTCCTTTTACTTCTACACTTTTAAAAAGAGGGATCATCAACATAGACTATCTCCACTTCTAATCTGCCTACTCCCTTGTCAACGTTTGAATTCTGACTTTTATCTCTACCACTTTTTGATATGAAAGTCAAAGTCTAGCAGACATTTGTGAATCAAAAAGTCTAGTGGCATTTTCTTAGTATAAGCATCACTTGCTTTGGGAAGCCATTCCTGAAATTCACTGCCGCAGACTAGCATTACAAACTGTCAGTTGCCCTCCTTTGAGGTCTTTGAGCATTTTCTTTCTTTCTTTCTTTCTTTCTTTCTTTCTTTCTTTCTTTCTTTCTTTCTTTCTTTCTTTCTTTCTTTCTTTCTTTCCTTCAACAAATATTAATTGAGAAGTTATGTTAAGATACCCTCTGTGACTTGAAGCTCCCAGGCCATTTAGTAGCAGAAAAAATGACCAAGTGAGCAATGGGGCTCTTAAGTCAACTGGCATAGACACAATCAATCCAGCTCAAATGTGACTTACCTGAATTTTAAAGAAATTCATAGATGCTTTCATGACCAATTTCTGGGACACATGTTTACAGGAAATCCATCCCTTTAGTCAAACCAGTAGTTCTCAACTCTAGCTATAGATTAGAATCACAACAGAGCTTTTAAAAAAATACTAATTCTTGGGTCTCACCCCTGGAGATTCATTAGTCTAGGGTGAGACCCAGGCATTAGTGAGTTTTAAATGGTCACTAAGTTATTTAAACATGCAGCTGGGGCTTGAGAGCCACTGACTGACTCAAATCCCTAATAATACAGCTTAAGATCGTTTCCCAGGCTCTGCACTCTGTGGAGACAGAGGAAAGCACTGGTTGGAGAATGTTTCGGACACGAAGTTTTCCTGAAATCTCTGTACAGCCATTCTGTCCCAGGTTAAATGATCCCAGTTCCTCCAACCCTTCCGCATAGGTCTTATTAGCAGCACTTTAATCCCTCTTTAATCTTGTTCTGATTTAGCTCAAATAGATCTGTTTCCCTGGGGAAAGCTTTTCCAAGTTAGATGCCTCTGTTTCACAGAAACACATCAATTTAACTGTGAATTGCATAGCAATTGCTATAAAATGCATATCAGTAAGCTTAGTAGTTGTTATAAAATGCTTATCAGTAAAGATTTCAGCAGATCATTTTGTTTTATTTCTACACTTACATTAGCTAAAAGTGAAACACCATACATATAAACGGGCAGGGTGGGGGTGCTTTTATTTGGTGTCCTGCACATGTTGTTAGCAATGCATTTGATCACCTAAGTTATTGGTCAGCTGGGATTGTATTTTGGTTCTCCTAAATTGCCTCTCCTTCCAATGATTGCAGTTATCAATGGGCCCAAGAAAAATAAGACTTGGTCAAAAGTCAGCCTATAGATACCGAACGTGGAAAGAGAGGGGATCTTGGATGACCCCAGAAGTTAATCAATATACACACATGACCTTGATTACCACTCATAAAATTACTGATTTCTTTAATCTAGGAACCCAGAGTCACTCTCCATGAGAGCAACATGGGTTTATTAAAAAGTTTAGGCATGATGTTCTTCAGAGATTACAAAAGGGAAGCAGGAGATAGTGAGACATGGCTATGGAGGTCTTAGCAACATTTGGGGGAGTAAGCATATTTCAACTCATAAATTCCTTTTAGTACATACTTGGATGGAGGGGTGCTGAATGGAAGTTCTTAACGTTTTTTAAAGATTTTATTTATTTATTTATTTTAGAGAGACAGGAAGGGAAGGAGAAACAGAGGAAGAGAAACATCGGTGTGTGAGAGATACATCAATCAGTTGCTTCTCACCTGCCCCAAGCCGGGGATCTGGCCTGCAACCTAGGCATGTGCCCTGACTGGGAACTGAACCGGTGACCTTCTGGTCTGCAGGCCAGTACTCAATCCACTGAGCCACACCAGCCAGGGCTGAATGGAAGTTTTCAGAGAATGTTTCCCCTTAAGGGTAGTATAGGTACAAAGCCTTTAACTCATTAAGTCATGAAGATAAAGTAAAAGTTCATGGCTTGGCAACATGACTGACAGCTGTCACAAAACACAAAAGGACAGAATCCAAGTCAATCATCACAGATCAATTGTATTTGGAAGAATTTTTAAAAGCTCTCCTTGCTCCTTGAGTTTCTAAGAATGATTCAAGATCTAAGGACATTTATAGGTCAAACTGCTACCTTGGACACCACCTAAGGGTTATGGACAGGTGTTAAAGATAATAGATTTTTGATTTTATCCATAGTCCTTTGAACTTCTTGGTGTACTGGAGTCAACAGACTCCTGGTTTCTAATTTTATCTCTCCCATTTATACGCCTTAAGGTATAAAGTAAATCGTCTAAACTTTTAAAGCTCAGTTTGTTTATCTTAAAACTGTCGATAATACTTAATTATCAGGAGGGCCCAAACCAGTCTTTTAAAGTGCCCAGAAGAGTGCCTCAATATTCTGGATGCTCAATATATATTATTATAATAACTACTATTATTACTGGAAACTCCTACTTACCAACATGAGAGGAATTATAGGATCACTCAGAAATTTGATGTTTTATTATCTAGTAATTATGTGAGGCACCAGTGGATGAGGACAGAAGTTCAAGACTATTCACCACCTCCTAAATACTAATGCAGAAAAGAAACAGAAGTTACTGCCCCCTGTGAAACCCAGAGGCAAAGAAGAGTTGGGTTGGTCACAAATATTGTAACTCCATGCCTCTGCCATCAAGCAGGTTTCAGGCCTCAGTGAAACCTCAAATGGGAGAAAGGAACAGGGAAAGAAAGAAAAAAATAAATTAAAACCCTTGGTTCTTAGTTTTGAACTCAGAGCTTTTCCATATAAAGCACCCCTAGAAGGAACTCATCTTATTACTGTTCAAAATGTAGGTGAGGCCTAATATTTACCTAACGTGACTTTAACACATCAATGGCAAACTCCTAATTTGTATTCATTAAAAGCATTAGAGGTTATTTGTCAATACCACTAAAGAGAAATAAATAAATAAATACACACACACATACACACAAAATATAGGACATTTGGAGTATGTTACATCTGAAATGCCCTTGAAATAGGCTTTGGAAAACATGTTGGTCTAATTAGTTGTCAGGTATCTATGGAAACAGCCATATATTTGTCCTTAAGCCAGACAATCACTTACTCATTTAATAGCATGCAATTCACACAAACTAAGCTTGGTGCTTATCCACATTAGGTCCTTGCAAAACAAAAAAATTACAGAAAGCAGAAAATATGAGGAAAATTAAAAAATGGAAAAACGGACCTGTTACAGTGGAATGGGTGCCCTGCCTACAATGAGTAGCTAAGGAAATCTAAGGACCAAACGTTGATTTTTATTCACGGAGCATCGATTTTGAATGAGCCCAATGAAATACCTCCCGGATGGGGTAGCAGTGGAAGGAATTGTGTAGCACGCTTCAGCTACATTATTGGTTAAATGAGTTAACTGGGATTTTGGTGAATGGCCTTGTAACATAATAACCATTTATAACAATTTCTATGGGAGAATCCTTCCTGAATTCCAAGTACTCCCCTTCTGAAACACAGCCTCTGTGTCACAGGGACTCCCTGTATCCTCAGAGAAATAGCCAGGTGGAGTGAAGCCCAGGAAAACGTCCTAAGATCTGGGTTCCAGTTCTCATTCTTGCATTTATTATGGGAATGATTTGAGTCTTCTCACCTCTCTGGACCTCAGCTTAGCTGTAAAATGGAAAAGGTAATAAAGACTTGGTCTAGAATATAAGCTGCACCAGGGCAGAACTATGCCTGTCTTAATCACCTCAATAAATATTTGGTGAGTGAAGGAATGAATAAATAATCGCCTACCTCCCAGCATTGTAAGCAGATTCAAATGGAGTAATGCATGTAAAAACAATTCAAGAAGCTGTAAAATGGAATACAAATGAGCGACATGATAATTATAACCTATTGTTATAGGCAGAATGTCACCTTCTGTGCATTCCATGTAAATGAGGATGTTTGTGCTGGTGCTAATTCCAATGGCTGAACAGATACTCAGAATACTAAGTGGTACAGATGGGCCATGAGACCTCGGATAGCAGCAGGGGCTGGGGCTAAAAGGACGGGTGGAGAATGGGAAAGTAGCTGAGAGAAGTTAAATGAATGGGGACTTTGGCTGGAAAATGGGCTAATTATACCTCAGGCCTTAAGGCAGGTGAATACAGGTACATGGATCTTATAAAGTCTTTTCAAGAACCCTGCCAAGGATTATAAGGCCAGAAACAAAGAAGCGCTATGCCAAAGAGATTGGATTCCACTCTAGGCAGTTAAATAGAAAAGAAAAGAAAAGAAAAGAAAAAGTCGGATGCTTGGGCAACCAATTAAGAAGGTTATAGAAAGGGCATATGTAAGACATGGGATTTAACATGTAAGCGGAATGCAGCAGAGTTCAATCTGATCTCTGCACCGCCACTTCCCAGCATTTGTATCATTTTTGCCTGTTAATAAGAACTCTTGTGATTGAGCTGTCGGGTGCACCTGATGCCACTATTCACACTGTGCTGCAGAGAAAGGGCAGGACTGATATTAAAAGGGAAGAGTCCCCATTATAGTGACCCCGGAGTCTTTGGCATGTGACTCAGGCTGCCAGAGTCTGGTTTTCTACACATTATTCAGAGTCTTTCACAAATGTCTTAGGTGCAGACACAATCAAGCATCCTTTTGCAGGGTATTATTGGGATATCTATAAATTGAGAGACCAATCAGCAGTGCAGACCTGGGCCACAGCACAGGCAATGAGAAGTCAGATTTTCTCATCGCTACCGAAAAGATTTGAGTGTGTGCCCAAACTGGCGAAGACTCCCCAATCAGCCCACTTACCCCCTTGAGCAAGGACAGAGCTACTTCCAATGTTGACCCTTCTCCTGACCCCACGCCCCCAAATCAAGGTAGACAGCCACCTGATCTGCCATAGTCACATTTCCTGCTCCAGCAACCAACCCAGAAAAGCAATCTAAAGTGGCTCTATATCTACTTCTGTGGAAACCACTTAAAAGAGCCCAGGGGAAGGCAAGAGATTCTTTTTTACATTGCAGAAGCAAGAGATAGAGGCCAAAAGCGACATTCTTCTCCCTGAGCAGTCACACAAGAAATTCTTCTATCACTTTTTAGATTTCCCAATGCCCAATGTCAAGTTAACAGAATAGACATGTTCTCATAATGCAAGGTGTAACTTTTCCAGAGCGATGAGGTCATCCTGTGAAAAGGGCACAGGGAGAGGTTCCTGCTCCAGCGATGCCACCTCCTCCCCTGGACTAATCGCCTCAAGAGCTCAAGCCTCAGTTTCCCTGTTACATGAAATAAGATAATACCTGCTTCCTGCTATGCAGGACCATTGTGTAAGTCAAAGGAGATAACATATGCAACAGTGCTCTAAGAAATAAAAAGCACGTTCTCCAAGCAAAATGCGGATTAAAGGAAATCTAGGCAATCAAGCGGCGCCTTCTCTATACGTAGTGTACTCATGTTTTTCAAAAACCAACCGAATCCACATAGTTATCAATGGGATGACGAAGTTCTATTAAGCTCATTGCAAAATGACAAAGTTTAGCAAGTTTCCCATGTTTTCTAAACCCAAATTCCATACGGGTCTTGTCTCCGTGGCCGGTTCTCCGCCTCGGATCTGGGCAGAGACTAGGCTCATTGACCCTGTCCTAGCGTGGAGGTGGCACAGAGTGTGATTAAATGAAAGTGACTGCAAAGCAGCCTGGGCCTTTGCGAGAAGTCCTATGTGTGCTATCTCTCTGAAACATTTCTCATTTCTGTGCCTAAAGCCCTGGTCCAGCCAAACCGCCCAAATGGCCAAGAGGGGAGCGCCGATGCTGGGGCCTCAACTCCATAGGGTCATTCACTGGAAATTACTGTTTGGAACCAGCCTTGGCTCCCAAGGCCAGAATCACACATTTCTAAAATTACATTCCTGACACCAGCAGAAAATGATCCTCACAATTCTCACCTGGAACTCAGTGGAACTCCTACCTCATCTGTTACCTGCCCTCTCTGTTGGTGACTCTCTCCAGCTCTGTTGTTTTACCTTTAATTATCCCCCATTTTTAGGACTCCTGTTGGTGGTAGAGAAGGACACACAGCACACAATTTTTGAGCAGATAAAGGAAGGCAGGGCCCTGGCCAGTGTTGCTCAGTTGGTTGAGCATTTTCCCACAAAGCAAAAGGTCGCTGGTTCGATTCCCAGTCAGGGCACATACCTGGGTTGCTGCTTCAGTCCCTGGTTGGAGCGTATATGAGAGTCAACTGACAGATATTTCTCACATCAATGTTTCTCTCCCTCTCTCTTCCCTCCACTGCTAAATAAATAAATAAATAAATAAATAAATAAATAAATAAATAAATAAATGGAGGCAGGAAGACCACAAGCCATGGGCAGAGAGCCTGTTCGTTGTCATATTCTCTAATGCCACGGACTTTCTCCCAGTCCAAGCAGGACAGATACTGAGACACCACTGTGTGTTGGGCATGGCGCTGGGTGCTTGACATGCATCCTTTCAATGAATCCTCATAAAGACTTTGAGTTAGGTCAGGGATTTTTATTTTTGGTATAAAAAAGAGGTCTTTATCAAAAGATATTCTGTATAAAAAAGTGATTTTGATTCATTAGACTTCTTGTACCTGCATTTTAAAATCATCTAGTGGTCATTTAAAATCATCTAGAGGCTCCTCACCACCCGCTGTTAAGATCTGGGCTACTAGGAGCAGACACCCCTCAAGTGTCATCCTGTGCTGGCCCGTCAGCGGAGTGCCCCGCATGCTCCGTCCCATTGGCATTTTACAACAGTATTATGAGGTGGGTGTTAATATTGCCTACATTTAAAGATAAGAAACCTAAGATGTAGAAAAGTCAAGAGACTTGCCAAGGACTTCAAGGTTAGTACACACCAGGGCGGATCCGTGGCCCGTTTTCCCTGACTTGGGAATCTGTGGTCTTTCTACTTTATCAGCTGCAGCAGAATCCGAACTGAGGACATTAAATCAAAGTGCTTGTGTTAGGGACCATTTTCTTCCACTTTCTCACCTGGAACGTGAGTGAGGGAGTCAGATGACTTGCTGCTATTATTATTATTATCCTCATCATCAATAACTTTTCCTGGCGAAGCCTGATGCCCGGGCGCAGCAGCATGAGTGCCCAAGGCAGGGGCCAAGGTGAAAGTGGCACAAAGTCACAGTGTGGATTGGGAGGGCGATGCTGTTGCCCTGAAGGGTGCATTTGATTCTCTTCCCCCTGGGCTGTGACTTGGCAGAAAGCCACTTCCTGACATACAATTAAGCTAAAACTTAACCTCTGGCCCTCCGCCACCTTTATAAATCTCCCTCCGAATCTCACTCTGCCAAGGACCTTTACACACCAATACCTGTAATACTTTCAGCTTTCAAGGACTCTGCACATGCAGCCAGACACACCCCACCCCGCTCCCCAGGTAATCAATACCATCACAGGGTTAAAAGATAATCATAATACCTTAGATCCTTAAAGCTCCTTTGAACCTAAAAAAATTCAAAGTACTTTCATTTTGGCTCTTTCATTCTATCTTCACCACATCTCACAGTGGAAGGGGGATTTAAGGAGAGAAGCTCTCATTCCTTAATCCTGTCTCCCACAAACCAGAAATTACCACCCCTTCCCCTCACGGCAGCACAGGCCTACGGAGGAGCCAGCCCTGGGCTTGGGTTCAAAGGTCATTCTCAGTCTTTTTTTTTCAGTGTTTCTGGTCTGCAGGTTTGGCCCTCTCCATGGTCTGTTGCCATCTTTGTCATACCCTATGGAAACCCAAGAGGTTGTGCACAGAAGCCGTAAATCCTTCTCTGAGGGCTCCACGCCATGTCCCTCCAACACATTGATGAAGAGAGGCTTTCTGGCGGCAGCGCTGACAGTTTGGTTCTTTCTAGAAAGTGTGTTGAGCTCACTTTGCACTTTGGGTGCGCACCCTCAGCAGTGGGCGGGGCCCTGCTTATGTGCTAACTCTCTACAGCTTGTGAGGTCCAGGCAGGCAGGGCCGAGGCAACATTCCCTGAGAACAAGGACAATGCCGCAACATGCAGAAGGGATGTGTGCACAGTAGAGAACCAGGGATTAGATGCAGCCGGAGAAAAAGGCTGGAAAGGACCAGACAGCATACAGGTCCTGCCTCTAGTCTGGGCTCAGAGCTAGGCTCCGAATCTCAGTGGTGCCAAGTGCAGGACTGAGTAATAGAATGCCAAGATGCACCATTTATTAAGAAAAAGGAAAGGGGTTTTCCTAGAAGGTGAAGCCAGGCCAACACAGAGAGATAGTACAGAGTACAGGGCTGGCCCTCCAGGGACCACAAATGTGATGGGACCCCCTTCCACTGCAGTTGTGGATCCTGGTCTGGTAGGAGGTAGGAGGTAGCTAAGGAGACGGGGAGAAGGTGAACAACAAAGCCGAGCAGTCTGGGGCTCGGCCAGCACCTGCTGAGTCTGGAGAGCCTTATCATGTCCATGCTGTTAATTGCATTCTTCTTTGTGGTCATTAGCTGAGAATCTCAGAGCAGGGCTGAGCCTGCTGCAGGCCAGGGCCCGGAGAGGCGCAGCTGAAACCCAAGCCCGCAGAGAGTGAGGAAACAAGCCCCCGCCATATGACACTGGGCCCCTCCGAGCCAGAGTCTGCCAGGAGTGTAGCAGCAGGAGCTGGCCTTGTGGCCCTCCGCCCAGGTGAGTTTGGAGTCTGGGCCCTCTCCACAGCGCTCTGTCTTTAGGAGTTACTGTCTGGGCTGGTCCCAGCCGGGGCAGTGCAGAGCTGGTGAGGCAGGAAGGAGCCGCTGAGACCTTGGGACCGGAGCCCAGCAGCAACAATACAGACAGAGGTTTTAAATACACTTAGAAAGGGGACGAAGAGACAAATGAACAAGCACCAAATAAATTATTTCTGCAATCAGTTCAGCACACGCTTCAGTGTGTGCACACCGAGTGGCACTCGAAGGAAAGAAGCAGCTCAGGAGATCCCTGTGTCCCCAGGGATCCTGGCCACTGGGCTCCTCCCTAAGGAGAGATTTGGTGACTGGGCCTGACCTTTGTCAGTGGGTTTGCAATGAGGAACTGAGTTCTCAGCACTTGAGCCCCGGTTCCCTCTCTCTGCTTCCTTTCCCTTCATGCCTCAGTGGAATCTGTTTGGACAGCAGGTGGCTCTGGTTGGACCCTGGGCTGTAGGGCTGGGCCTCGCGCCTGCCATCCCAGGTGTGGGCGGGGCAGGCTGTGGGCATCCATGCTTTGAAAGGTTACCCTCTGACACAGAGATCGGCTTTGCAAAGTGCTTCCAGGGTAATGGGATTTAATAAATGCCTCTGTTTGTGCCATAAGAGCTGAGGATCCTGGGGACAGAATGGAACTAGCGGTAGCCTGCTGACAAGCAGAAAGACGAGGAGGAGGCTCAGCTGCCGGGCACCTCTGTTCGTGATTGCCCAGGACAACAATCCTGTCTTCCTGGCTTCCTGCAACTGGGGATGAAGAAAAATCAATCCTAAACAGAGACTGGACACAGTCATGTAATATGTATAACCTCGGAGATTTTGTTCATTTGTTTGTGTTTGTTTCTCAGATTTTTTTTTTAAGTGCAAGCCCGACATCAAGGTTACATTAGGTCTCAGGCTGTAGAACAAAGTTAGAAACCACTGACATCACTCTACGTAAGCCATCTTGAAACGGGGAGGGGCTTCGGGGGTGTTTTAGAGTTTACAGGGTAATGGCGTGACTCTCACGGGGCTCCTGGCCAGAGGCAGGCCGAGACCGAGGCCGCGGGCAGCCAGAATGCCTCTATCTCACTTGGATCCAGATACAGCTGGGACCACACGCCCTCCCCACTGGCTGCTTCTCCAGCCTCACCTGCTGCGCTCATCCACCTGGCTTGGGCCCTGAGGGAGTGACTCGGCTCTTTCTGAACTTCTGCTGCTGGTCCCAAGAACCTGTGTTCACACACCATCTGGCTTCCCTGCTCAGAGACACCTATTGTACCTGTGTTGGAGGTCTCAGGGGGACGTATGACTATGAGCTCCTAAAAGCATTGCTCAGAAGTCCTCGTGGCCTGGAGCCCAGTACCACACAATTTATAACCCGTTTCCATGTCCACGATCTCTGATCCTACCCACAGCCTTGGTGAGCTCTTATTCTTGCCAAATTGTTTTCAACCTGAAGGGCTGGCGATTCTCAGAGGTTAAGTAACATCCTCAAACCACACAGTAGGCTGGGGACAAAACCCGGCTTAGGACACAGCACCCCGGCTTCCCTCCACACAGATGGCTTCTGGCTCCTTCCAGGGACTCAGGGGGCATCAGTCGCCCTTTGCTGGACAGAGCTTTCCTCCCTGCTGAAGGGTCAGGTGGACCCTGCCTAGCCAGGGCTACCCAGAAGGCAGAGCCCTCCTCCAGCCATCCCCACAGAACCTTAGTTTCTCCCATTACAGGGGCCCTTGAGACTTTGAGAAAGGTCTAGTGATAATAAAATAAAAGTAATAAGAACCAAGTGATAGTAACAGTGATGTGGCGGGGAGGGATGGTTATTCAAATTGAAAAAAAAAAAAAGAGGCTGAAATTATTATATTTTCAGAGGAAGTTAGTATACTGACCACCATTTAGAACTAGTGAAAGTTGTAGCCAGACTCGAATCGGGGGTTGTCTGGCTCCAGGCCCCACACTTTGGACAGGAGGAAATAGGAAAGGAGAGCTGCTGAGCAGACCCAGCCATCCACTCCCCATCTGTACCCAGAGAATGACACAGACGGAAACACTGAGCCGTGCCAGGAGCAGGGCACATTCCCAGCACCGAAACTGCACCGCTTTCCCCTAAGTGGAAAAGTCTGGATTGCTTCATACAACTTGCGAAGTTCGATCCTTGTGATGGCCATGTGGCCTCCAGCCCACAGTCCTGCCCTCCACAGGCACAGCTGGATACTCAGCCACTGAGCAGATGAGAAGAAACAGGCCTAGGGTGCCTCGGCCTGGTAGCTCAGCTGGCTGGAGCATCATTCCAATATGCCAAGATTATGGGTTCAATCCCTGGTTAGGGCACATACAAGAAACAACCAATGAATGCATCAATAAGTGGAACAACAAATCGATCTCTCTTCCTCCCTCCCCCAGTCTCTCCTTCACTCTAAACTACATTTTAAAAAAATTTTAAAGAAAAAGAAACAGGCCAGGATGGAGTTTAAAAGTGTCCTAGTTTCATACATTTGGACAAGCCTCAGTTTAGCTCTTTGATCCTCCATTTCCTTATCTTTAAAGAAGGAATTAAAATCCCAAACCCCTCTCGCTGATGGGAGGATGGCATGGGATACCTCGGGGAAAGCACTACATGTTACCAAGAGCTACACAACGGCAACAAATTATGTTGATTTTTTAACACATGAGTATCTCCTGTCTCCCTAGGAAATTCATAAGTTCCTTGAAAACTAGAACTGGTTCTTACATTTCCACGTCCCTCTCTTAGGTTCCAGTTATGCAAACCATTTACTCAGTAAGTGCTCACTGAAGCCTTGCCCTAGAGAAGCGTACCTTTCGGTTTGGACAAAAGCATGCTCGCTATACGACGCAATGTCCCAAATGACCTGTCTTTAGCTGGGGGAGGAAGGCAGCAGACAGGCCAACTTAGGAAATGAAATGTAAAACCAGAGAGTATTAGAGATGTGCTACCAGGACAGAGTAAATGGGGGCTCGAATTGGAGATTTGGGATGCGCCCACAGCGAGGGTCACCAGGATCAGATGGTCCTTAGGTAAACCTCTAACCCATAAGCAACCTCAAGCCCCCAATTTAAGGTCCCTCCTCAGTGCAACTCGCCTTCGGAGGCAGCCCGACCTGCGAGAGGGAAGGGGGTAGTGCCTAATACCTTCTCAGAGAATGCAACCTGGGGTAATCAGGGAGAGACGGGCTGGATTTAAATCCCCAAAGCTGGGTTGGAGTCCTAACTCAGCAACTTAAAACTGGTGTATTCTAGGAGCACTTAGTTAAAATTTTGAGTGTAACTGCTCTCCTCTAAAATGGGAAGGACAGAATCTGCCCATTGTTCTCTATTGTGACCCAAAGGCTGGTTGTAAACAGTCTACTGACATGAGGACCTACGTTCATAAGGAACTTGTGCTTAAACATCTACCTAAACATTAAATTACTATCTACCAAAATATCTATCCTTTTTTAAGCAATGATTTCACTCTGAAGCACCCACTTTAACCCCAACATCAGGACGGGCCCTACTGCACAACTCTCACTGGTTCTAAATGGTGGTCAGTATACTAACTTCCTCTGAAAATAGATCAGCATAACTATACCCCTCAGCCGCCTGCGGGCCCTGGTCCACTGGGCTCAAATGAACAGAGTTACCTGCTTTTGACAAATATCCTTAAGTCCTCTGCTCACAAGCCCTCAGAAACAGAGGCCTTAGAAACCCAGAAATAAAAAGAAAGAGGCAACGAGTAAAGTATATTTCATACAGGCCCATTGCCGCGTTTCCATCAAATTCTGTCTGGTTCCTTTCAGGCCCCAGGCTGTGCACCCTGCTGGATTTCTGTGGCTTATCCCGGCTCTCCGGAGGAGTTAGTAATTCACCCTGACAACTAGATCCAGAGCCCCTGCTCAGCGGGCCCACCCTGTGGCGGGCACCATGGGTGAGCGCCCTCGCCCTCTGCTCCCCTCTCCTCCTCCTCCTCCTCAGAGCGACTTGGCAGGATTTATAGGGCTGTCCCAGTGACACGCCAGCTCAGTAACTGCAGAATGGCAGTTGTAAAAAATCCCATTTGCCAGGGTATTAGAATCCCATTAGTACTCCCGCTGGAGAAATAACCCCGACCCTTCAGAAGGAATTAAAGATATTCGGGCACCAGCCTTTGGAGTGTTATAGGCCCTTCCCCCGTTTGGATGAACATGCCAGCTGACATAAAGCCTCAGGCACCAGATGTCCTTGGTCCATAAGCCCTTTGAGAAAGTTCTAGGAATGATGCATGAAAGGGCCTGCAGTCCCACAAACAAGCTCCGGAGGAATCACGGCAGCAGCTGACACGGCCAGCAGACCTGCCTGGGCTTGAGGAGGGGGCCCTGCGGCGGAAGCCAGGTCTAGATTTCAGAGCCCGCCCATTCCGCAGCGACCCCTTGTGTCTTTCACTGTCCCCCCCCCTCGCAAACTCCACTGGGCAAGTAGCAACTGACATCAAACAGAAACACTCCGGCAAACTTCTCAGGCACGCGGATTGTCCAAACAGAATCCCCTGCAACAGAGGTCCATTCTTATAATACCTGTGCCAATCATCTGGCTTTATCAATGATGAACCAGAGGCTCAGAGAGAGGAAGTACGTGCCCAGGGTCACACAGCTAGTAAAACTGCAGTCTCCTCGTCCCCAGTCCAGCCTTCCTGCTACCATACTCCCTTCTGGTGAGGAGGCGGTCCCCAGTTTGTGTGGCCTTTGGTCTCTGGACATTCCAGACTGTGAGCTCTGATGCCCTGGGTGGCTGTCGGCCTGCTCCCCGTCTGCACGTGAGAGTGTGTGTGTGTGTTTGTCCTACATCCTCTCAGGCTGGAGGCCGTGGGGGTAGGATAAGCACTGAAGCCAGTTTCAGAACCCAGGCCTGCCATGTTTGCTCTGTGACCTCAGACTAATTATTCACCCAGTTTAGGTCTCAGTGTGTTTCTCTGTAAAATGAGGATAAATAATGGCATTATGTCATTTTCAGCATGTTGGAGATCTTGTTAAAATGTCAATTCTGACTAAAAAGGTTTGGGGAAATTCTGCACTTTAAAAACTTCCCGGGTATCAGGGATGACACTTTAATGATCAAGGTCATTGGGTTTTATAAAAATTAAATGCAAAGTAATTAAACATTAATTTTCTTTAAAAATTAAATAAAGCATATAAAGTGCTTAACACAGTGAGGATAATTCTTCAACAAACAGTACTTGTCACTGGTCCATTTTTGAGACTGAGACCGTACACCACAGTTTCAAGAACATTTTTAAATACTTGATACATTCTGTAAACTGAGCTAGATACACAGTGATATCCGTCGTCTGAACCTTGAACTACCGCTGTGGGACAGTTCACATCATCCCTATTTCTTAGATGTGGTGGGAGAGGCCCACAGGGATGAGTGATGTTTCCACGGTCAAGTGGGACGTAGAGTTAATGACTCTAAGACCAGATGTCATTCCACCCACTGCGGACACAGAGCAGCACCCTGCCTTCGTGTTAATACCCTCGGCCTGTTGCTGGCGGGGATGGCATTGCTGAGGGCAGGCTGGGCTGGTTTCCACACGTCTATGCCAGTTCTGAGACGTGAGCCAGGGGGAGGAGACGCAGAGTTTGCAGGCAGAGGAAGTGGAGGGGCGGGCAAGCTGGCAGGATGGACACACGATGGCAGGGAACCCACAGATCAATACATAGACCCATATCCAGGGAGGCGGACAGCCGATGGACGTGCACCGACACCCAGATGGCCGTGAACACAAACAGACCAGGGAGAGTTTGGAAAAGCTGTAAATCTAGGTAGAGGTAGAGACGGACAGAGAAGCATACCCGTGATTTTGACAACACCATCTGTGAGTGAGAAAACCCCGGTGCCATGTGACACGGACTCCAAATTCCATGCAGAGCTGGGAATGGGCTGCGCGGCGGTGCAGCTATTTCGAATCCCTCCCAGTTCTTTGCCAAGAAACTTAATCCGAGAAAAGCGTTCCTGCCAAGCCCCAAGGGCTTCAGTGGGGCCGAACTAGGGGCTGCAGCACCACCTGGTTCGAGGACACCCCCTACCCCGAGTCAGGAGGAGAGAGGCATCAGAGTGGCTCCTGGGGAACCCAAGCGCCGGTCCGCATTCTGAAGTCAGAGATGCGCGCCGGCTGCCAGAGGTGGGTGGGGCTGTGCAAGACGGACAGAAAGGGAGAGCCAGGGCAGCAGGCGGGGTCGGCATGAGGCGGACCTGGTGTGGAGGGCGAGCCAGAGTCCGCAGGAGCGGAATCAGAAGCAGGGGCCAGGAGGGAGCTGTGTGGCCAGACGGACTGCCGTGAGTGGACCCCCGGAGCACGGGTCCTAGGAAGCCGGGAGCGCCTTTGCTGGAATCCAATTTCCTTTGAAGGCCGTGGTTCAGCCCTCCCTGCTCAGACCTGCCTGTTCTGGAAGCACTAAAAGCCCCTTTGTGGTCGGTGCAGGGCTTGCTGACGGCATCTGAGTTAATCTCCAGTCCCGTTAACTTCGCCTCGAACAGAACAGCTAAGTGCGTTAGAGGAAAACGCATCCCCATGCCATCTAGCCTGAGTTTAAACTTATAACCTCAGGTATCAAGCGGGCCTGGAATTGCCCATGACTCTAGTACATTTTCCCAGTAAATTTGTTTTCCTTTCCTCTAGTGGTGACTCTTTTATAGCCCCTGCTTTCTCCTTCGGCCTCTAAACCTCCTCCTTCTCTTCTGCCAGGTAATCACCTCTCTCCTTATATCTCTGAGGAGTTGGAAACAATCAGAAAACAACTGTAACAGTTCATCGTTCCTCCCCAAATCTACCCCACACTTATCTATCCTACCTGTCCTCCTACATCCCCGTGAGGGAGCCTCCTGTTCCTACCTCAAGACACCTCCTTGTCTGAGCTCCCGATTCCATCGCGTCCCCTCTGCTCGCCCAGCTCTGACTCTGTTCCTGCCTTTGTCATATCTTTGTTTCTTTACCACCAGTGGCCTCCCCCGCCCACTTTTGCTGGATAATCCCGGCCCTGTGCACACTGGGAAGGCTCATGCTCTCAACTGTCTCCCAGTGAAAACAGAGAGAAACGACATCAAACGAAGACCTCCCCAAACCGCCGAGAAACTTCTGTTTTCTCCCTCTGCACTTCCCATCCCTCATTTTCCCTTGGACAGAGTTCAGTTAAGCCATGGAAACATACTTCGTCTTGAATACCAATGACTTCTGTCCTGTCAAAGCCCAGGGCTGGTTCTCAGTCCTCATCTCACTCGTTGTCTCCCTCACACAACAAATTCATTCAAAGAGCACTTGGTTAAGCACCTATGACGTGTCAGGCCCTGTCCTGGGGGGCAGGGACACATCTCCAAACAGACAAAGAGGGGCAAGGCTCGGCCCGCTGAAGCTGTATGCTGGTGGGAAGACTCACGTGAAGCCAAACCAACACACGATACCTAAATTGAATGGAGGGGACAAGTGACACTGAGAAAGACAGCAAAGGAAAGGGGAGCAACGGGCTGCCTGGACTAGAGCAGACTCAAAGCAGCAGCTGGCCCACGCGACTACTCGTTCCTCTTGCCATTCCTTTCCCTCCTTGCTGTTCTGGGAAGGCATGCTGTCCCCATCACCCCTGCGCCCCGGCTGGCTTCTCCTCTTCACCCTAGGCCCCCATGCTGCCGGGCCTTGGGGCCTCCTCTCGTCCGGTCTCTGTCTACACACTCCCTCTGTGTGCCCTCACCCAGGCTGGGGCTTGGAAGCCACCGGAACGCTGATGTCTCCAGCCTCCAGCCCGCCCTTGAACCCCAGACTCATGCTCCGCCCATTCCACAGCATCTCCACCGGAAGTCTGTAGGTGCCTTACACTTAACACATCCACAGCAGGGCTCCTGCATTTGGGCTGCCGCACTTCACTCACAGGTGTGCGGGCGCATGCGCCGGCTCCTCTGCGAGCCGGCCCCGTTTCGGTAAGTAACGGCACCATCCCAGCAGCCACGCAGCGCTGTCATAACCGGTCCTCTGAAACAGAGTCTGAACCTACCCGCTCTGCATCGCCCGACCTCAACATCGCCTCTCACCTGGACTGGCGAAAACCGGGTCATGGTCCTCCTGATTTCACTCTGCAAAAACCAGCCAGAGGGACCTTTTCAGCCTCAACCCTGAGCTTCCTTCTCTGACCAATGACCCCCTCAGTGGCCTCCCCAAACCATGTGCGGCAACAGAATCCAAACTCCTCACCTGACCTGCCATGTCCTCTTGCCAAAGCCCTGCCGCCCCTCTGAACTTCATCTTCTTGCTCTTCCGGTTCCGGCACAAGAGTGGATGCCAAATACGACAAGTCTTCTACCCTGTCCTCTGCCTAGAATATTCTTCCTGCAGAGATTACACAGCCAGCTCCGTGTCGTTGCCTGGAAGGACGCCTCTGACGGGCCTTTGCTGAGGACCCCACCAGCAGCCGCTCTCTCCCCGCCACACCTCCCCGAGTCTCCGTCCTTCCCTCACACCTGCTCCGCACTCCCCTCTCTCTCTGAAAAATGTGGCGTGTTGCTTGTCTCTGCTGGTTTGCTGCCTGCCACTCACCAGGACACTCACCCCGTGAGGGCAGGGTGCTTGCCTGCCTGGCTGGACCGCCAGCCAGACCTGGAAGGCCGACTGTCGGAATTTGATTCCCAGCTGCACCGCTAACTGTGGGCTCACGGGCACATTCCTTCGCTTCTTCATGCTTTGGTTACCTCACCTAGAAAACCGGAGTAATCATAACAATGCCTTCCTCACAGGGACATTGCGAGACTTACAGGAGATAATAAACAGATAAATATGGAACATGTGGACCAGAGCTTCCTGGGGGATATTGACTCACTGACTATTTGTGGAATACATAAATCTTATATCCTAATGATTCCCTCAGGGGTAGGCATCTAAAAAAGAGTAAAACGCGCCTTTTTGCTACTGCTGTCTATGCCAGCAAAATGCATAACATAACCTGGCCAAAAAAAAAAAGAAAGAGGAAAAGCAGAGTCTTCTCTCAGTAAGAGTCTTCACAGAGCATAGCTTGGGAGGGTTACTCTCTCCCCAGGGCCCACCACACTCACAAGGGGCTGAGCTGCCGCAGGGCTGTGAAGTTCAGAAGCATGACAGTCACGGCTGGGCTGGAAATGGGACCAGGATACCACTCCTGCCAGGGAGACCCGGGCTGGGAGCACAACACAGAACTTGCCGTCTTTCCAGTGAATTCCACAGTGCCTACCATGTCCAGTGCCACACTGTACTTCTTCTAGCCTGTGATGGGTGCCAGAACACACATCACCCAGGGGGTTCATTGGCAGCGATGTTGCTTCTCACAGAGGGCAAATGATTCTCAGAGTAATAAAAGGTAAACAAATTAGGAGTATGTGTACAGCTGACACCCAGATACACATCAAAAGCACAGGGTACGCTCAGAGCCTATTGATGTGGGTGGAGGGGAACTTAATCGGGTTTAGAGACTCTAGAGACTTTTTCCTCCTCATGCAGAAGGAATTTAGTATATATTTAAAAATTAGAAAAGGCCAGTGTGGTTGGAGGATCGCGAGCAGGAGTGAGCTTTTGGGGGACGAGACTGGAAGGCAGAAGTTAGAGAGAATTTTGGACTTTTTTTGTAGGGGAAGCCAACTTAGAGTTTAAAGTAAGTGAATGATATGATCTAGTTTATTCTGGTGCTGTGTGGAGAATGAATTGGACAGAAGCAAAGTGAAGTGCAGAGAGACTCAGTATGCGGTTGAAGTGGTCCCCGTGGCAGATTAGAGGGGCCTGGGCCAGGGAAGTGACCGCAGGGCGATGCGGGTGGAATGGATGGAAGTAAGCAAGGCCCCTGACCTGTTTCAGCACCATCTTAACTCTACGAAGCAGTTACCATTCAACCCGTCTTAAGACAAGGACGCTGAGGCTCAGAGTAGGTGTTGTTTGACAAGATCATATTTGAACCCACGTCTAGAGCCCCCAGGGGTGTTTTCTCTGTCTACCATATCACTCTGGCTCCACACACCAGAGAATGTGTGGAGCCAGCGCTTCGCTGCTCCCTGACATTCTCCTGCGGGAGCGTGGACGCTCGCTGAATGGACACAGTGTTTTCCAGTGCTACGTGAGTTCTCATAATCATTTTGCTTTCCTGTTGAGCTTCACTGGATGTTGGAGTGGCCTCTGAGTGTTGGCATGGAGTGTCCCGTGGACCACTTGGCCATGTGACAGTGCTCCCAGGATGCCAGTGCCAGGACCAGCCTCTGCCACTGCAGGGCACATAGGTCAAATCTCCTGCCTGGAACTGCTGCTGGTAAGACAATGCCAGGGAGCAGTGCCTATAGCAGGAGCCGGCACCCTCCTGCCTACCAGCGGGTGCCTCCCAAAGAGGGTGAGAGAGAAGAAAGGAGATCAAAGGGGGAGGAAAGCAAGCCTCGCCCCCCACCCCCCTGGCAGCTAGGGCCTGCTTCCCAACCCGCCCTCTCCAACAGAGCCCCCTTTCAGGCCCCGCGCAGCTGCCCCCGCGTGGGAAGGTGCTCATAGTGCACACACAGAGGGCTGGACAGGGAGGCCAGCTGGGAATTAGCATTGGTAATGCAGCATGACCGCGGGGAAAGAGCAGAAGCAATGGCAAATAACTTGCTATGGTTCTTCCCAGAGTGAAAGGAGGGACAGGGTCCCAGCCCCAGGGCGGAGGTCAGAGCCCCCTGCAGGACTCAGAAGAACCTTATCATAATCATCATAAAAGTAACAGCAGACTCAACAAAATAACACTACAAAATATTTAATATCATTTTAGCATCTGTTAGTAAACACTCAATAGATACTAGCTGCATGACAAGCAACATGTACATCAATCTTCCTGAGCACTGCACAAGGCGGGCACTGTCATTGCCACTATTTGATGCGATGGGGAAACTGAAGCTCCGTTCTGTGGGACGTGACGTTCCCAGGACGCAGCTGAGCTGGGATTTGACCTGAGGTCTGTCTGACTGCAGAGCCACACTCTTCACATCTGGTCAGGGTCACCTCAGTCCACAGCACCAAGCATGACGTGAGCTCGGGAGGAGCCTGCCAGCAACCACCTATGGCAAAAAACCCGAGGTAGAGTGTGGCAGACCGAGGCCCCATCGCCAGGGGTTGGTGTGGCGAGGAGGTGGGAATGGAAACCTCCACTCCCTTACCAGAGCATCACCTAGAGCCACGTTTCTCTTCTCAAACCTGAGAGCTTTGCTGCGAGGCAAAGCCCAGTCTCTGAGTTACCAGTCATCTGCTGGAGAGAATTCAGTAAGAGCCTATCCCATCTCTGTTCAGGAGGGAGCAGGAGGGACAGGCGTGAGGTGTGAGATGTGACACCAGCCCGGGATCTTTGGGGGGTTGTGCTGTGCGCACAGGCCCCATGGAGAGTCTCTGTGCCCATTTTGAGGTGCTGCCATTATTCCTATTATCTGTGCTAATGATGTCAACATCACCTGGTTTTCACTGACGGGGTGAGGGGAGGTGACCATTCTGTCAGGTGGGAGGGCCAGCGTGCCTGCAACCATGCACCGATGTGGGATTCATGTCAGGACTAACGGTTTTATCGAGTGGCTTATTGAACCGGAACAAGCTAAATGCTCCAAATAAGCTGATGAAAATGCTGGGTCAAGATGCCTTCCCTGGTGAAGAGCGCCCTGCCATCCTCACAGCTCAGCGTGGGCTCTGAGGGGCTCTTGGGCCCCTCCCGGGGGCAGCGATGCAGGGCAGGAGCTAAGGCTGTGGCTCAGGCCCCAGCGTCCCTTGTCCTTGGCCGTGCTGGCCCCTGGCCTATCTTGGGTTCACTCCACTCCTTTGTCTGCAGGCAGGGCCGTGGCCTGCTCTTTTGGGGTAGGCCCTTTACACCACCGCCCAGGGAGCAAGTGGCAGTTTGCAGGCAGGACAGGAGCACAGCTGCGTCACCTGGAGGACTCCGCTGTCTCAGACAGAGGCTGAAGCCCCGCTGGCTGTCAGCAGAACCTTAAAAGCATCATTCTCTGGGGTCAGGGGGTGAAATCCATTGCCCAGCCATGAACCCTAAATCTCAGACAAGGAAAGGACCCCAGAATGCCCCCGCTCCCGAGCTGGATGATGCAGACTGTGCTCAGACCACCCCTGTGTCGAGAGAGGGGTGCAAAGGGGTCCACTTCATTCTGAACATTTGGTCAAAGACCACTCGCATGCCACCACAAAAGTCACGTTGCCTTGAGGACTCCTAAGGAGTTCATTTTTAAATTCAGCCCAGCGTCTCACATTTACCTCTCACTGGAGCTGGAAGACCATTCAGATTTCTTCCAATCACTTTCCAAATTCTTAGAGTCCATTTTGATGAAATGACAGGTCCGAACCCTCAGGGTTCTCTCTGGCTAACGAAACTCTCCCCCTAGGGAAGTGGGAGGAGTCGTTTTGCATGTAGGTTGCTGAGGCATTCGGTGATATGTAGGGAGTCTGGAGCAAGACTATGAAGCGGACTTGAACCTGGAGCCATTGTGGAGCCCAGAGGAGGGCCGTTCCTGTGGCAGGCACTCTGCTTTGGAGCTGGGATGTTTGCCACGGGTGGGCCCTGGGGCTGCCTCTGCCCAGACTCACTTCCATGCCAGCTTCTTCTGGCTGCTAGCCCAGGCCTCTGCCCATGATCTCAGCACCCAGGAGAAGGGAAGGTGGCGAACCGATGCTGGGTGGGAGCAGCATGCTGGGCGAGGAGAATTTGCAGGGCAGAGAGCTGGAGCCAGGAGCCCAGCAGACCTCGGTGCAGGCAGCGAAGGGGCAGGCCGGGCCGTGGGCACCTCCTCCCGATCGGTGTGATTGCAATCAGCCCGAGAGCCGGTGCAGCGTGCGCTCCGCAGAGCAGGCGAAGGCATGCAATCTGCAAAACGCACGTCAAAATCGCAAACACCACCGACGCCACGGGAGGGGTTCTTGCGGTGGCGGGCTGTCCTGGCTGTCCCCTGGTGACCAGGCTGGTTACAAGGGGCAATGAGTGGAAGGCCAAAGACCCAAAGAAACTTCTGCATTTGGCACCAGAGCCAGGGCTCAGAGGTGGCCCCATCAGCCCTCAATCAGCCTCTTTGACTACTAATTTTCCCTCATGTTTTTTAAATTTAATTTACAGCTCCCTTCAAATACCAGTCAATGAACCATCCAAATTTCCTCCAAATACCCTTGAACGTGTTGAATTATGCAATTAAGGATGGTGTACTACAATAATATAAGGAGAAATGTGGTACATATTTAAATGAAGCACACAGACTGGGAAGGGAGAAAGGAAGAGATTTGTCAGAGTTGCCTTCACCCACTCTGGTGACAGCTCCCTCTTCTTCATCATTAAAATCCTGCCATCCACACAAACTCCGAAAGGAACACTCACAGTAGGAGGGACCCTGCAGGAGGTGGCTGAAAGCACTCAGGTCTGATCTGGGTTCGCAGTTAGTCAGTGAGCAGTCAATTTGCAGGGGATTGTGCAATCCCTTTCATGTATTTATGCATGATTTACTCATTCATTCACTCATTCACTGAAAACATTTGCCAGGCTCTGCTCCCTTGAGGTCTGGACAGTCCCTGTGTGTCTGGGACGGTCCCAGTTTTAGCAACCAACAATCAGAGACTCGGGAACACCCTTGGCCCCAGGCAAACCGGCCGGCTGGTCATCCAACACGGAGCTGTATTTGTTTGGCGGACTGTGACGAGCTCATGAAGCATGGCTACCTCCCCCTCCGGAAAGCTTTCTGACATGCCGAAGTGGACTTCATTGTTCCCCAACACCGTCAGTCACTCTATCACACTCTATCTCATGTATTGACATCACCGCACTTCCCTCCCAAACTCTCCCTCCCCTTCGCATCTCCCCATGGTTCCTCGAGGCCAATATTGTGTCTTCGTTATAATTGTATTTCTAACACCTCAGAGTGCTCAGACGTATCATAGGCACTTGGATGCATTGTAGGTACTCGAATGTTTACTGGCGGGCAAATAACAATGATGAAAGTAATAATGATAGTAATCATGTCTTAAGACTGTCCACGTGCCTGACACATGAAAGCATAACCTCAAACGACATACAGAATTTTGATGGTTAAAGCTGGGAGAAGCACATTCTAGAAAGGGAGACTTGTGTACATATTGAGAATAGTACTTAATAAAAACTGGGGAAATAGAATTTGTTGCATGACAGGCACTTCAGGGTAGAAGAATAAAAGGTATTTGAGGACAAATGATTACAAGTTTCTAAGAAAATAAAGTTAAAATAGGAGGCTACAGAGAAGAAAATTGGGATGGATATGTAGGATTGGTTCACTTGTAGATGCCACAGATAGGAATATTAGTTGCTCAGCCTTGACTGAGTGGAAAATAGAGTACCAGCACAGGTTACTGGACAAAGGAGTGGGCTGGGGAACAGTGCAGGAATAAGACGCTGGGGTTTATATGCTTTTAAACCTGAGTTTCACTCTGACTTAGCTCTGGGGAAAGTCTCTGCATGTTTCTGGGCTTCGCTGTCTCCTCTGTGGAATGGGAGTGCTCGCCTCAAGCCGGCGGAGTGGCTTTGGGTAACAGGTAGTGTGTGTGAACCCTCAGCACAGCAAGCCGTCCGCAGCATCAACCATTGGCAGCTTCCTCGTTAGCATCACCATCGAGGAGCTTATGGAAAATTAGTCTAATGACCTGCAGAGGGAAAGGGAGTTCTCCCATTTGTAAGTGGCCACTGACCAAGCTATGATCTGGACCACTTTCTAGGTCAACTTTAAACAGAAAACAGTTCATGAACAGGGCCCTTTTCCCATGGTTCCCTGGGCCATTTGAAATATGATGGTTATTATAATACCCTTTTATATGATCCTGAGACTCAGGAGACACAATAATAATTTTATGTTAAGTTACTTATCTGTCCTTTTATAAATACTTCTAAGTTCTCATTTTGCTGTTGTTTTCCCCTTGCCTTATATACGTTTATTACTTTCAGTCCCGATGGAAGCTCTCGGCTGAAGAACACACGTTCATTTCCTAGGCTCCTCCCTCACTGCCCAGTACAGATCTCTGTGTGTTCTCAGTGCTCATTCCCTGCAAAATCATGCTTACATCATGCAACTACGAGCCCTCGCCATGTGGCCCCAATGTTTTTCAGCTTGATGTCCGTCTACCCTGTGCTCCAGCCACATCAAGCCACTTCAAGTTCCTGAGCCCACCGTGCACTTCCAAGTTTTGTGGTATTGGTTCTACCTTCTGCTTCCCTAGTACCTGAAGGGCCAAGTTGTCAACAGAACTCAGCCAGCAGATTGGAAACGCTGCCTCTTGTGAAGGAGTGACTGCTGCTTGAGAACTTAGGAATCCGAAAGCCAAGACTCAAGTGCAGTCCGCGCTTAGTCTCTCTGACTTGGATATTTCTCTTTGGTAACATTAGGATAATAATAATAATAATACCCTTTTATAAAGTTGTAGACATTATTGCATCATTATTAAACATAAAGATGTTTTAGAAACTGCAAAGTACTATAGCCAAAATGTATTAATCCACAGTGTGACATAATGAAAAGCATGCAAGAGCTGGCGTTCAGTTCCAATATCACCACTTACTAGCTGGGTGATCATGAATAAGTCACTTCACAAATGTAGATTTCAATTAATCACCCATAAAATGAGAGCAGCAGCAATTGTCCTGCCAACTTTTCAGGGCTATTAGGATTGCTAGTGAGATGCTCCCTGTAAAATTGCTTGATAAACTGCATGTTGCTGTAGCGGTGCAAGACAGCGCAGCGAGTGGCGAGGGGAGCAGCCCCAGCCGCCCCGCACACAGGCAGCGTGCACCAGGGCAGGCCCCTGCCCCTCCGGCTGTTTTCGCTGGTTACCGAATGGACAGGACAGTGGAAACTGTTTCATAGGGTTGTTAGAAGGGTCAGATAAGTTAATACATACAAAGTGCTTGAAACAGTGTCTGAAACAAGAATTAAATAAGTGCCCTAAGCTTTCGTTGCTGGTGTTACAACCAACAGCATTTATTATTCTCCCTGTGCCGCCGGGTCTTAGCCAGGCTGGAGCATGTCCCATGGCCACAAGGTGCTGTTCCCATGCCTGTTCCGGCAGCCACCGGGTCAGACAACCTTCTTCTTCGCTTTTTTTCATCCCTCTTATTATCTTGTCTTGCTCTGGTACCCTCTGATTCTCTGTCTCCCCAGAAACACAACCCAGATAAGTCATTCTGGACTGATCATGTTTCCTCCCCGCTGAGAGACAGCACGGACGCCACAGTTTTATTAGTTAATATCCCATCATTGCCTTCGAGGGAGAAGCCCCTGGTCTAAGAGCGGACATGGCCCCGACTTGGCGGGGCCTGGGCCTTATATGGTTTCGATGTTCTTACTAAGAAAAAAGAAATGAAATTATGAATATAAAAATAGGTAGAGAAGTATTTATTTAAAATGAGACATCATAAGTTATAAATTTTTAAAAACCAAAAAATTCCCACATCGGAAGCTCTAAAAAAAAAAAAATTGATATTAAATATCTCCCCAAAATATTTCAATAATATTTTCCCTATATTCTTAGCTATATAATTTTTATCACTTTGTTACATGATTTTATAGTATTTTCTATAAAAAGAATAGAAGCTAAATCAATATGTCTTGTAGCAGGGCTGATTTTTTTCAACAGATAGTTGAGACCAGTTGCCTTCAGCTTCCCAAACCATGATTGAAAATGTCATGTAGCTGCTTCAGATTTCAGCTAAATCTAGAAAAAATATCTCTCTCTCCTTTTTTTTTTTTTTTGCACTTGTGTGCTATGATATGGGAAGAATTTGTGGTCACCCTTAGCTCCTTACCATTTCAATCTGTTTTCCTTCACCCCCGCCCCAACATTCCCAATGTTAGGACCCAAAGGACACATTCACATTGCGGTGTTACTTCTGGGTGACACTGGGTGCCTTCTGTAGGCAGTAGGAATGTTCCTGGGAGCCATCTCTACATCAACACAGGTAGCAAGAATTCAATATGCATGAAGGTGACTGTAAAGGACATCCGGCTAAACCTAAATTAAATGTTTCCCCAACTGATCCCAAAATGCTTGTGGTCATTCAAATATCACTTGACACAGAAGAAGTGATGAACATTAAGTCATAATAACAGTAATAGAAATCCTGATTGATGAATTGTGGTCTTATTTTTCTACAGTTTACAAAATATATTTGACCAAGTGACTGTTTTTTTAGTGCCTCTTCCAGAGCTTTGAAAAGATTTAGTCCAGTGAGGCCCCATTTCTCTTATCTATTGCTGTAGAACAGGAGTATCTCAAAGCATAATGGGTCGAGACCTTCTCAGGTGGCCAGTTCCCAAGAAGCACCCAGCTGAACGTAGCCACAAGAATGACCCCATATCACCAAACGGAGCACAGTTGAGTCACCCTGCTGAGCCCCGTACTAATTGCAGAATCATGAGCAAGTCAGCAGTTGTTGTTTGCAGCTATTAAGTTTTGGAAAGCTTTTCTGCTCAGTAATAGATAACTGAAATAGCAACAGACAATTAAATTGCATCCTGATACGTGGCATTGGGTCTGGGTTGATGCGTCAGACAAAGTTGGAAATGGAGGGTGTTAGTAGAAGCTTCAAGAGCAGTGTAATAAGTGAGTACATTACAAACTTGGCCAAGAAGATTTCCAGGCAAAATGTTGAAGATGCCAATTGGCTTATTTTGGCAGCATATGTTAGGGTACTGGAAAAAAAAAAGGAGAAGAACAAGAAGAAGAGCCAAAAAGAAACAGCTCAGTTTTCAAGCGAAACTTAGAGGAAACACTGGGGCCCCAAAACAGCTTCTCCAGGTGGCAAAGAATTCTCAAATTAGGTACTTTAGACAAAAGATCAAATCAAGGTTATGTCTAGAGCACACCCTGTTAGGACTGCTCTGAGGCAAGAGGAATCCTATGAATCATAAGAGTGTCATTCAAAGTGGAGAGGTCAACTTCTTTCTCAGAAAGAATTATGCTGGGGAGCAGACATTGGGTAAACCCCAGGAAGACTGGTAGACAGCACACAGTATTTTAAAGAGCTTTGTTCTTATGAGAGAACTGCCAGGTTGGAAAGAGGAATAGGACGGTTCAGAGTGACACGCGGCATTGGTGCTCCCAACTTCCGGTAGGGAGAAACCAGGCTGAGAAAGTTTTTCAACTGCAAGTGTGTGTTTTTTCTTATGAAAAAAGAATGAATTGGAGGGCAAAACCAAGAGTCTAGATGGTGGAACCAAGAACCGTGGATTAGGAAACCCTCACGGAGACAGAACTTGGCCCTAATCAAAGAACATCTTTGCCCCTAGCAAAGGCAAACAGGCAGTAAATGCCTGTGTAGATTTTAGAATTGCTGTGGACCAGTAACTGCTACATGCTTCCCATTCAAAAACGAGAGGAATGAACTCGATGCCTTTCCTTTTTGAATGGGAATGTTCATTGCAATTATCCTGTTCCTATATTACACTGTCTATTGGATGTGGGGTAATTGAATTTGTATTTTTCAGTTCATAGTTCTTTGGCTCAACAAGTATCAAACCCAAGGAGCTGCATGCACATCTCCACCCATGACGGATCATGAGACACTGGACTTGAACTCAGTGCCGTGATAGGATGAAAACTCATGGTGTCTTGGGGAAAGGGAAGTATAGTTTCCACAGAAGAAGGATGTAAATTGCTATAGTGAGAAGGTGACTGTGCTGGATTGTCTGAGGAGAGACCCCTAACAATTCTTCCCACCTGGATATGTGTACTTCTCTTCCCCTCCTGGAGTCTCCATTCCGTCCTCTGGACTCTGGGCTAGCCCTCGACTTTCTTCGACCAATAGAATGAGGCAGACCTAGGGTTATGAGGTCTGACAGCTGCTTTTGCCCTTCTGGAAGCCAATTGCTATGTAAGAAAGTTCAGGCTAGGAGATTAAATGATGATATGGAGGTGGGGGGAGGGAAAAAGAGAGAGAGAGAGGAAGAGGGAGAGGAAGAGAGGCTATGTACAGGGTCGCTTGCCCCCCTTCTCCGGCAGAGGCCCATGGTCAGCGCTCTTCCTTCTTCCCTTGCACCATCCAGGGATACTACTCTGTGGCCTCCTATTGCTTCACCACCTTCCTGGAAGGAACTGAGACTGAGATGTGCAAGCTAAGGCCTAGGGTACCAGGCAGGGAGCGAGTGCCTCCACATCTGAGGCCCTGAGGCCTGGAGCAGGGAGAGGAGGATGAGGCCATGGCCGTGGTGCAGACGAGCTGGACGCAGCCAGTGCAAGTGCTGGGGCTGGGGCCATGGGAGGTCCTGGGAGGCCAGGCCGTCAGAAGTACATGCCCAAGAGCCCTGAAGAGCCACCACCAGTGGGGACAGTCCAGGGCACTGAGGACCCAAGGCATGCAAGTGGGGCCCTTTTGTCTGTTTCAGACCCAGCTAAGCTCCCAGCTGGATGCAGCTCCATGAGTGAGTCCAGCTAACAGTGTGACAAGCAGAAGAACTTCCCAACCAACCCGCAGAAATAGAAGATGTAATCAATGACTTTTGTTTTAAGCCATCAAGTTCCTGGACAGTCTATTATGCAACAAGACTTAATGGAAATAGACCTTAAAGGTTAAATTATATCAGCTTCATGGATATCCAGCTCTGGGCCCAGAACCTGGGGAGGAAAGCATGACTCTTCCACACACCAGTTGTATGACGAAGGGTCACACATGGTACCCGTGTGCTGATGGTTCTCCATGGTCCAACAACATTCTCTGCTCTGCTCCATCTCCAGGAATGCTGTCCCACCAATGGCATCACTTTCTCCATCGCTGGCTGGGTCCATCTGTGTCTGGCTAATGCCTCACAAAGAAAGCGGCCTTTTCGCTGCTCCCTTCATGGCTGCCGTCCTGACAGTGCTGAGCTTTCCTGGACACAGGCCCTGGCAGGCGGACCCTTTTTCATGGCTTCAGAACTTTGCTCCAATTACATTTTCTCTTCCCTTTTCCCCTTTAGGTCTAGAGGTGGTAATAGCTTCCCTAGGTTGTGGATCGCTGGGTGCCTCAATATTCCCACTGGATCTCTTTACCCTGTCTGCAAACGGTAGATCATGTCTTCATTATCACATCTTCATTTGAAGCAAGTAGAATTCTGTTTTCTGCTGTTACTTTGACTGATACACTCCTCTATGCTAGTTACCAAATTCTGAACCCTAATTAGCAGAAAGAAAAGGAAACATGGAACATGAAATCATAGATGCCGGATTTCAATCTTAGGCTTATAATTGCTTAGCTTGGTGACCTAGAACTAATCAATTAACTTATCTGAGTCATAATTTCCTCAACTGAAACTTGGAAATGATAATAATCAACTTCATCAGGTTGCATTTGTGGCATTTAGTATTTACTAAGCCCCTAAATATGCAACTTATTAGGTACTATATTTAAATACATCAGGGAATGGAGTTAGAGTTCTTTATCCCTTCCAGAGTTCAGCAAGTGTCAAGACATGAAGACTACGCAGGAGTTTAACATAATGAAACATAAGCCTTAAACTGAAATTAGCCTGGCTACCATTCTGGCAGGTCTCCAGGGGCCCAGGAAATGGTAGCTCGGGCATTAGGAGGAGAGGTTGTCAGACAGGCCCTCCTGGTGGTGGAGCTGGGATTAGTCAGCAAGAGAAACCATGGCCCTTTGCTAGGGTTTCATACTGATGAACAAGTAGGTACGTGTCTGCTGAATGCAGAACGGGTGGCATTAAGAAGAGTAAAGACGATGATGTGTTTTTGAAAGATCTTCTCCTTGTAATCAGAGGGCTTCTCCAGCTGTTCCTGTGCACTATGCATTATTTATGGCCCATCCAGTCCTGGCATTTCGCTATTTGTCTGCTTTCTGAGAGGGGCTGGGGAAAGAATCTTTGATTCAGCCATTTTGAGAAAGGCTAAATGAAAAAACGAGGGAGAAAGAGAAGTTGGAGGAGAATGTGGACAGAAGGAAAAAGAAGACAAAGGGAAAAGGTGACAGTTGGCCATGGGTGACTGGAGTTGCTAAACTTACCTGTGAGAGAACTTACTGCCTGAGGAAACTACCTCCAAGTTCCAGTGGCTCTGAAGGAAGGGGTTGTGTGGGGTTCGGTTATTTAAGTCCCTGCCAATTCCACACTAGCGAAACTCCATTTTGGAAATCCATTTCTGCCAGGCTCCAAAGGGTTAATCAGAGGCAGGACTAGTAGCCGTGGGTAAGAGCACCAAGAGACGGTCATCTGAGAGCATTCTCACTGCTAGAAAAAAGGATGACCTGGTACTTGGTCCCCGGAACCTGAGACATAGAAGACTGAACTGAGTGATCGCACAACACAGTCCATTTCCTTGTGCAACTTGCTGTTGTGCACACCATACATGCCTCCTCTGCCCAGAACTGGGACTTCAGGACCCTTCTGGGAGCAAGAACCAGCAAAGCTGCACCCACTCCCATTCCCACTCCTAGCGCCTGACTCGCAGCCAATTTTCTGGAGGCAACGGAGTCCCATGTTATTCTTCCTTCCTGAATACACACACAGCTGTTTCTATCATCATCATCATCACCATCACCATCAAACACTAAATCTTTGCCAAGTGTCCTTCCTTCTGTATTTTGTATCGGGGAACTAATATTAACTGAGCCTCCAGTGAATGGCAGTTACTCTGCTTGGTATTTAAATTACGTTATCTAAATTAAGCCCACGACAACCCCGTCAGATGTTACAATCCCCGTTTTCTGGAGGATAGAACATGCTTAAAGAAATCATTTGCCCAAGGTCACATAGTTCATCCTAGGCACAGTGCGGACTAAGATCTAGGCCATAGGCTCTCGGAGAAGTAGAGGCCAACCCCTTCCTTCTCTCTTTCGCAACCGTGCCCTTGAGGCTGCATCCCCCCTTGGAGGTCATCACTCATTTATAAGACTCCATAATCATATGTGCACTGCAGGGGCTTAGGGTCAGCATGTTCAAGGAAAGTAAAATACACACCTCAGCACTGGTACGTGACACATGATGACAAGCTGAAATTAAGTCCCAGCTTCCCAGTGGAGTTGGTTGGAAAGTAAGCTGATCTTCCCTGGTATCAAAACTCCGTCTGCAGGAGATGCTGAAAAAAATGTTGACTGATTGCTCATTTCTAGCCTTTTCTCAGCTGCAGCACAAATCTTCATTCCTTTTAGAAATTAATGATCCTGCCACACATCCTCTGGAATGGACATGCCGTGGTGGTCAAAGACCAAGGTGTACGACACTTCTGGGGTTCTGGAAAGTTGCCATCAATTTTTGTCTTCCAACCCTACAGGTGACCTGCCCCTGGAGTAGTTGAGACTGGATGGGGCAGGGATTTCCAAACCCCACACAGGCCTGCAAAATAATCTAAACAGAAAGCATAGCACGGTGCCCAGCACAGAAGGGCCTCTCACTACTCCTTGTAGCCTTCCCTTGGAACTCATCCCAAATTCTCCCTGTCCCACTATACATGTCACAGTCTTCATCCTTCCTTTCAGCCTCTTTGTGTTAAATCAGTCATAGGTTTGGATCGGAATGGGCACAAGTGTCTCTTGATGTGTGGCCTGAGGATACGATGCCCTGGTAGTTGTAAGTCAGAAGCATCCCTGGGGGGAAAAAAAGTTTCTGGTAATAAATGAGAATTGAGAAGAAGGGTGGAATACATTCCCAGTTACTGAGCACTGGTTTGGTGACAGGCTTTATGTTAGGTGCGTTGCTGTACTATTTCCTCCTTTCGACAGCTCTCTAAGGTGGATCCAGCAGTGCTCGCCCTGCTCCCCCAACTCACAAGTATGAGGTCATAAGGTATTTACTGAAGGCAAGAAGGATTTGGGTGAAATTTTTCATTCAGATCTCTGATTCCAGTGCCCCTGTTCTATTTCTGCTCAACTATCCTGCTTTCTGCTTCCTTTTCTTAACTGTGTTTTTGAATTTATGGGTGTGGTCCACTGTCTGCACCACAGAAGATGCTTTGTAAATGTTCATAGAATGGAGTGAATAAATATTACATAAATGCCTTTAGGACTTGAGACCCACACTGGGAGGGGAAGGGGAAGTGGCTGAGCCAACTCGCGTGGTTTCTGGGGAAGGCAGAGTGTCCACACAGGGGAAAGAAGAGCCACGCGTGCCCCTTCCCCTTCCCCTTCCCCTGTGCACAGCCCACCTTGGATGACTCAGGAATGGCTAAATTTGTTAGCCGCCCCTCACCCACATTTCCCACCTCAGCACACCACCAGCTTTCTTGCCAGAAAACCAAGCCTGTTTGCAAGAGGCAGAGAGAGCTGAGCCCTCCTAAAGCTAAAGGTCTGAATCTCCCAGGCCCTTGACTGGCAAAGTGAAGGAACAGGAGCATTTCTCCTGCTCCAATATTAGCATTTGAAAAGGAAAATCAATTTCCGGGTCCGTATCAGTCCTGTGTCTTTAACCGGTATCCTGATAGCCTCACCTTTCAATTGAAAAATCTTCCTTTAGTCTCCTTTTTATTTTAATACAGAATTTACCAATAAGAGGAATTCACTAAAAATGTTTCTGGCATAGAGCAATTGCTATTTGTGTAGACAACAGGACACTTAACATAATGTAGGCAGAAAATTAGCCTTAATCACTGCGTTCTTTCGGATCCGCTTTAGATATATTTATGGCCAAGAGACTTCCCAGAGAGTGTGCCTCTTCGGACCCAGTCCCTCCTCCTGTCATTACTTTTGGTTTTGTTGTCTCCAACAAAGAAAATTAGGGCGCTGTGACTATTGAGATGCTTGTGTTCAGCTGTGGAGATGTTCACACAGAAAAATGACAGTCACTGCATGTGATTTGGGATGATTTAATGGTTTGAGTTATCTTGCAGGTTTGTTGAGAAAATGCCAAGGCTGGCAGCACCATGCGGGCATCTTCTTCTTGACCTGCCTCTAGCCAGCCCTTAATTGCCAAGGGTAGAAGACAGACTGTGCTCCCCCTACTGCTTTTTGTTGGGTCCAAAGAAAAGGGCCACGCAAGCAGAGGAGACCCCCGGCCATCCGAGGCTATTATGCAGGAGGAGATGCAGCAGGGAGAGACGCAGCTGTCTCTCTGCTCATGTCTCTGCCTCAACAAAGGGCTGAGAGTGACAGTGTGTGCGGGGCTGGGCGTGGGAAACCTCTGAACCTCTGCTGAATTCCTGCCTCTATTGAAGAACTTAATTTTCACTTTTAATGTCTGTCCTTCTTCGTCTTCCCCTTTTATAAAAATTTGCACTTTTACCCCGGGTTGAGGTGCTTCTTAGGAACTTTGTAACCTTGGACAAGTGAGTCTCTGGCTCTAGACCTTAGTTTTCACGTTTATGAAATGGGAAAATACACTCTACTTCTGAGCATTTATGGGAGGCTTAAGCAAGAATGCGTACAAATGCCATGTAACCGTGAAGCCTTGAATAGAGGTAAGTTAGCACAGATAACCACAGAGTTTCTTGATATTTAGTTATTCTTACACGCTCTGCTCTTCAAAATTAATTTAGGGAAGGTAGCCCCACAAAATGTGCTTCTGACTTCAAGGTCAAGAGAAGAAAGAAGCAAAGTCATTGTCCCTGTCTGAGCTTCCCTCAAAGCATCAACTTCAGCCTTCCATTTAAACATGTGAACTCAAATAATACCAGAACTGCACCTAACATGGTCTCGGGGGGTCTTTCATGCAAAGTAAAACACTCCAACAGCCAGGCATAATTAAAATTAATACCAGTGTTTATTGTTACCTCCCTAAGAATACTAAAAGAGATCTGATTGATAACCATCAACCAGGCTTCTTAAAACTTCACTTTCCCTTCCTTCTGCTTTTTGTTTCACACATACAACAGCTGTCTTGAAGCTTCTTTCTATCCAACCCCGGTGCTGAACTTTCCCCAGCAATTCATACCCACACTGAATTTTACTTTTTTCCCTTTCTCTTTTTCTTAGTCTCTGCTTTTTCTTCTTTCCCCTGAGTTGATAACCCCCATTTGCCCTACTCCAGTTCTGTTGACATCTCTACCCTGTGTCCCAAATTTGCATCACAAAAACTTATCACAGAAGATTAGCTTATGGCAAAGGTAGAATTCTTTTGGAGGGTAAAGGGAATAAGAGAAAAGGAGAATCCTAGTGGACAGAAACAGCATTCTTTTAGTTGATCAAGTCCGGGCGGAAGACTGAGGATTCGTATGTTAATTATTCTTGTCACCGTCAAATATGATGGAGGACACATTCCAGAGTGGTTAAAGATTCTATTTAAGTTCACTCAGGAGTGTGTAGAAAATGGAATACCAGAACCAAACAGGTGAAAGCAGGAGGATGTCACGCCTTTGTCAGTCTGGTGGATGAAAACCCAAAGCAATTTTTGCCCATGAATATGCATCACGTATACGTCTTAGCTCTCATCAGCGGTACTCAACAGATGGCTGGTATGTTTTGAGATCTGCTACACTCCATACCTGAATATTGTGATGGGGGATCAAGAGCCAGACAGGAGCTGTCAGAATGCAGAACACATCATCTGGGGGAGTGGTAATTCTCCATTTCCCTTGGCTCCAGGGCCAAAGGTCATGACCTCATAGAATATAAAAGGTAGCTCTAATGAGTAAGACATGCAAAGGGGCTTGACCATCAGTGGTCATTAATGCTCCCATTCCCAGGGCCATTAACCTTGGGTTCCTTGGCCCAATTCCAACTAGGTTAATTGCATCCCACCTTCTCAAATCCCCTCTTGCCCTAACAGCTGTGTTCAGTGTGGTTGTAAGAAATGTTAATGGCATCTGTCTCCATTGTCAACCGGAGAATGTTGCCTTCATCATTGACTCACATATTTTAGCAATTTCATTAAAAGCAGTTGGGGTGGCGGGGGTTGGCGTGGGGGAAAGGGGAGCTTGTAGGGCTACTAAGAAAATACATCTTCTTTACCACTCCTCCTTTCTAAATGATGTTCCAGAGAGGCAGATGAGACACCTTTTTACCTCAGACTGTTTGGTTGCATTTCAAGGGAGACAAGAGTATGGTTCGTGGTGCAGGGTTCATATTAACTGTAGTCCAGGTAACAATAGGGGCCGTGGTCTCTGAGAACAGTGGGCGGTATAGCTACCCGTACTGACCTAGGGCTCATTCTGCTGAGAGAAGACCCGATCACCACATAGGTCCATCAGCCATTCCTCATACTATGAAAATGTGGCATAACACTTGAAAGCTGGAGGCTCTTCAGAATTGCTTATGCCTTTCAACACCTCAGCCTCGGTCTCATCAGTTGCTGCCCCAATGCTAGTTGCTTCTAAACTTCTCCCTCTCCTTCTATCCCCCAGCTCCCTCACCTCTGTCACATGCCTTACACATTCCCAGTCCCGGATCAGTTCGAAGGCCCACCTTCTCCAAGTCTTTGCCTGGAAAGTGGAACACGGTGAGAGATAAAATTCATGCAACCGTGTAGACTGGAGTCACTTGTATTCATGGTCTTCAAGTGCAGAAGATCTGCAAGGAAGCTTCAAAATCTACTCATTATCTTTGTTCAACTCTCTGTCCACTTCTCTTAACCTTCATTATCCTGATAAATATTCACCCCATCCCCATACTGCCAGAAAACAGCCTTTTCTCCAACTTCTCTCAGGGAGTTGTCAAGCTAGCTCTACTCACATTTTCATCTGCCTTCCTCATTACCAAAGGCTCTATGTTGATGCCCACTCTATCCCCTCTATTGCTTTCCCCACCTAAGCACCGCCTAATGCCCAGCCTTCTGATACAGTCGGTACCTCCCCCTCTCCACCTCACCATCCCCAAGGTACTCCGTCTACATGTTGCAAGTAATTTGGAAAACCCCTACCCAATTTCCTGTTAGAGTTCCAAAGGCCATAATGTCTTTCAGCCCAAACTTTGCATTGATGGGATGTATCACACCACACTGAACCAGGATATAAAATGAAAAGAAGTTTTGGGGGACGGAAAGAAATGAGTTTCACCACACTGAAAAGATGGAGATGGAGCTGACTGCTCTCCCTGGCCTCCATGGTCCCCCCCCTGCACAGCCCTTTCCCAGGAAGAGCTGGACGCCCTTTGTGACTCTTTCTCCAGGTTTTCTGTTTCGGAGGCTCACTGCTATTTCCCATAGTCTGCTCTATAGGAATCCCTTTGATAATACTGCTTTATTTTAAACTGCCCCTATTTTAGAAACTGCTGGAGCTTAGAAACCAATTTCCATGCTTATTCCAAAGCATTTGTGGTGTTTAGGCAAGTTGTACGCAAGCTGTATGTGAGTTTCATCATGTGAGACCCAAACTCCATTTGCTCAGAGGGAGGGCAATAGATGGGGTCTGCATGTGGTGAAAACTCCTAGCCTAAAATGACAACTATCAGTGGATAGAGGAAAGGTATCCAGGGAAGATAGTCACTTTTAGAAGCAGACTGAGAGGTCTTTCAGTGGAGTCAGGCAGCATGGTGGACCTCAATGCATTCTACTTGACGACACCCCTGCGATCATTCCTGACAACACTCCCCTGCTCTTCCTCCCCTCTTCCTGCTCCAGGGCCGGAACTAGGGGGAGGTAAATTGGGCACTTGCCTTGGTGCAGAATTTTAGAGTGCTTTTAAAAATTGGTAATCATGATAAACAAAAATGTAATGCAATGTTTTTGTAAATTAAAACTATACAAAAAAACATAATGAACTACCAACATTTTGAATAAAGTCAGTACATTACGATTTTGAACCATATTGGAGCCAGAGGCAAGAGGAAAAAATCAGTAATACTGATGTTTTCTACTAAAATGTTGATATTTTATTAATCATGAGGTATTTATTTTTAGCATTGATTTTGCTTTTTAAGTATTGCATTCAAGTTTTATTCATCTCTATTACGAGGTCTAGCACCCTGTTAAATTCCATACCGCAGTGAACGCCTCACTAGCTTGGCCCTTCTCTCAGCCCGACCCTGTTCACATGTGCAACCAGTTATCACAGCCTTCACCTTTGCCGCCAATTCCCTTTAGAATCACCCCTTTCCCTCCAAACCTGTTGCCACAGGCCAGTTCATTTCCTCATTCTTACTTTCTTACATTAATATAATAGTTCTCTATGTGGTTCACTAATTCCTATAACTACCTCTTTACATATTGCAATCCCACTATTGCCGCTGTTTAAGAACTGCACAGGGCTTCCCAGGGCCTACAATTGCCTCATCCAAGCTCCTCAAATAATCCATCAACATTCATCTTATGATGCATTATGCCTAATAGCTCCTCTGAACCTTTCATGCTCTTTTCCATCTTTCCTACATTTTATTCAGGCTGTTCTCTTTGCCTAGATCACTTGTTTCTTTCTTCTGTCTGGAAAACCTGCCCCTTCAGTAGACTTCCATTAGAACTAATTTCCCATTGCATCATAATTGTCGGTGTATCTGTCTCCTCCACCAAACTCTAAAATGCTCCTCAAGGGCAAGGAGACTCTCTCTAGTTCATCTCTCTGTGGTGGGCATATAGCAGATGCTCAAAAGAAGTTTGATGGTTATACAGATAAATGATGAGTCATTGAGTAATTGAATTATCATGGTCAGAATGCTTATAAATAAGCCTTTATTAAGCTCCTTGTTTTGCAAAGTAGCGTGCAAGGCACTAGTGGTGATCAGTGACAGCCCCAGCATATGAGGGTTCGCAGTGAACTCCACCAGCCTAGGAGCTACCTGGAATCTACCTTGTGTCCCTCCCACCCTGCACATTCATGGAGCAAGGCAGGCACTCAATCGAAAGCCCAGCTGAGTTGAAAAGTAGGTGACGGGTTAAGTGAAAAAGCCACTTTGTGGCCTTTACAAGGTCGGAATGCACAATTTCAGTTAAAAACTCTTTCATTGGCTAGAACTAGCCATCTTTGAAATCCCTAAGAATAGCTCAAACACAAAAGCCATTTCAAGTGACAGAAAAACCCATCTGGGGTAAAGGGATTGGGGTTGACTATCACAAGACTAAAACAAATGTCAATGGCCTTTCATATTTAGACCCTAAGATGAAGAGTAGAGAGATCTTCTGCCTATGTGTTAGGCTGGGTAGGAGAAAGGATGAGTGGGATGGGCATGGGCAAAGCCTGGCATTTGTTCAAAGAGCTCCTGCTAGACTCTCATAATATAAAAGAGCTGCTTTCACCAGAGCATCTTCAGGCTCTTGTCTCTCTTTTTTATTGTCTTGATAAATTCTTTATTGGAGCTGCTTTCTTACAAAACTGGCCCAGAACACTCATAAACCTCTCCGATCAGCACTTCTAACCTTGTCCTCTGAGCATTGTTCTTGGGCTCGTAAATAACTGAGAATGATTAGAAGGCAAATACTGGACTTGCCACAACTGTGAGCTCTGTACCACCTTTATTTGCCCCTTCTGGTTGTGAGCCAGATGGCTGGCCCACCAAGCAGCCTAGAAGCAGGGAGGCATTATCTAATTTCCAGCATGGCCACAGGGCCTGTACATGATCAGCTAGGGTCCTATTGGTACCTGGTTTAGAATCTGAGCTCTACTATCCACTTGCTGTTTGTTTTAATAACTAATCAAATTTAGCATGCCAAATTCATGTATAATCTACAGGTTAGCCTGGTAAAGTGCTTTCTAATCTTAATGGGGAATGAATTTAATATGAACTTTCTAGAAGAACACACCATGGGCAAGAAAATACCATAGGGTGAAAAGTTAAACAGTAAACTGTTAATAAAGATTTAGTTCATTTAAACTATTCTAGACCAATTTACCATAAGGCACTCCTTCCTCCCTCCCTCCCTCTCTTCCTCCCTCCCTCCCTCCCTTTCTTCCTTCTTTCCTTCCTTCTTCTTTCCTTCTTTCCTTTATTCTTTTCCTCCTTCTTTCCACAAAGATTTATTCTGATTATGCACCATGTGACAAGCAGGTATTCAAGCAAGGATTACATCCAGATTGATCACCAATATAGTCCCAGTGGTTTAGCAGTGTCTGGGTAGTAGATGCTCAATACATGTTTATTAAATGTGTCTTTCTCTTCCTGCCTATCTTCCTCTCTTTCCTGTCTGTTGATGGCAATATAACCTCTTTCCCACTTTATTTGCAACAACCTACAGGATACTGAGTTCATTATCTTTACCTTTCATTTCTAAGTTTTAGACATACTTTGGCCCATGTCATTAGATCCCATTAAACAAATAATCTACCTTCTACAGTTTTTTTTTTCTTTATGTGAACATAAGACTACATGGGTGATGATTCTGTATTATTCAGGAAACTATTTTATTTTAATTCTTTTTATTTCTGGTGACATGGATATTACCTGAATTCTAACTTCTTGGCATCATCCACATGATTCCACCAGGTTAGATCTGTGATGGGAAATGTTGCATTTGACATTTTCTCAACTCTCTGTGTAGGAACTCTCTTCCCTCTCCCACTGTAATTTTTCATCATTCCATGTCCAATTTTACCAAAGGGCCTCATCCTCAGCTAACTGCCATGGCACCCTTCCCATAATACGTAGGAACTGATGAAGATTTAAGTGATGCCATTCCTCCCAGGGAAATTTATAGAAGACTCTCCAAAAACAAGAAGACAAAGGCAATCAAAAGAATGACCCAACTATGAAAAAAGTTTAAGCAGTAAACGATAACTAGTTGTGAGTTTCCCTAAACCCCACCATTCAAACCACGTGGGTGGGTCCCTACTCTGTCAGCTTATAAAGTTTGGGCTTAGCTTGACAAACTTACTCCTTTATGTCTATGAAGGACTGTGCTCAGCCAATACGGAGGACAAAATAAAAAACGAATGGAGCCAAAGACGTGATGGAGGAGAGAGGAATGCAGGATGTTATAGGCAGAAGGAGCACTCTGAGAAGAAAGCTCAAAGAGATTTAACAATGATAGGTTGAGATAATGAAAAGTAGCACAATATTGATGTAACCTAAAGAGCAAAGGTAGGCCATGGGCTAGACAGATGGGCTAGGGACACATACATTAAACCTTTCTAGTAACACAGAAATGCTGAGACTTTGTCTGATTGACTATGACTCACATAGTCAGCTCCACATTTTGGAGATGTGGCTCTGGGGACAGTACAGTACAGAGGGCATGCCCCAGTGCAGTAGGAGCTGGGCAGAATGGGGGTAAGAACATTAGACAGGAGGCTATTGTAATAGTCTAAGAATGATGCAAAGAGAAGTTAACCTAAGGCAGAGGCATCGGGGAAGGCAAAAAGGAAATCCCTTTGAAACAAAAGCTTCAGGACTGAGGACTGGTTGTCAATGGAGCTCTGGAGAAAGATGAATTATCAAAAAGTGTAGATTCCTAGATGCGCAACTGAGTCAGAGGAAGATGCTACAAATCAAGAAAAAAAAAAGAATTCGGAAGTAAACAGGGTAGGAAATAAAGATAGTGAATTTAATGTTGGGTATAAAGAATGTGAAGCACAAGGTACCTGGGAAAAATCCTACTGACTGGCTGGCAGACAGAGGACACACAGGTATGGAACTCATGGACTAGAGATAAAGATTTGGTGATTATTAGTATACACCTAGAACTTTAAAATATGAGTACAAATGGGTTGGCAATGTTGAGTAAGAAGTGAGCTAAGAGTGAAACTTAAAGAAATGAACCACTAAAGGTGACAATTGGAAAAGAAAGGCGGGCACCACAGAAGCTGAGGAAGAAGAGACTGGGGATGGGTGAGTCGTTAGCTGCATCAGCTGTTACGAAGCTGTGAGATACAAATATGCTCGGAGAAATATCAGAGAAACTCTGAAAGTTCTTTAGCTTTTGTCAAGTAGGAGGTCATCAATTCTGATTTTAACAGAAGCAATTTCAATGAAATAGTGGGACCAGAGTCCAGATTACAGCTGATTGAGGAGTGAATATAAGGTAATAAGACAGTGGACTTTTCTTTTAAACAATCAGGATGATAATGGAAGGAGACAGATCAGGCAATTATTAGAAAGGGAATTATGTTAAAGATTTATGGTTAGTCTAAATGTTTAAGAAAAACTCAATAGTTTGAAAAAAGTAGAATGAGAGAAAGAGGTCAAAAGAAAGGAGAGATTGAAGACACTGGAGAGAGGTGGGAGAGATGAATGGACCAAAGTTCTGAGGACGCGGAGCCAGTAGAATTGATGGCAGAGGTAGCAGGATCAGCCGCTTGCAGGAAGGGTCAACTCATGCTCTGAGACGAGAAAGAAAGAGCCCACTGTAGCTCTGCATGAAGCTAGGCTGTGAGAATGGCTTGGTCTGAAATCACCGCAAAGGTAATGGGGGAAGAAGCTGGATGCACCCCGTCACACCGCCATGATGTATGAGAGTGGCCACTCAATAATATTAGCTCCCATTTTCCCTCCCCTAACTCAATTATGCTTTCAAGTTTCTCAGCTAGGAAACTCTAAGTAATGGTTAATCTCTAGTTCTCCTGATATGATTTAAGACCTGCCCATCCCAGCCTCTTTGCTGAGAGGATAAAGGACATCTTTATCTGTGGCAGCCCCAGGTTCTTCGGAGAAAAACCGAGTCCCTAGTGGACAACCTGGAACAAATTCAGTGTCTGGTGAACACACCCTCAGCCACTGATTCACAACCCGCCCCCCTCACCCAGGATCTATACATTCTCTTCACAAACTTTATTAAGGACACTTCTTGGAGCAATCAGCAAAGCATGAGGAATTTGTCTTTTGGCGTCGAGCTACTATGCCACAGTCCAAGGTACCCCTGCCTGCCTAGGCCTTGTGAACAGCCTGCCCTCTCCTCTTGCTGCTACCCGGCCACTACCCCAGAATAATCAGGGATGAGAAGCTCCCTGTTCCCCAGCTTGGTGGCGATACCTCTGAAAGTCAGCTGTCGAGATTCAGGCATCTCATTAAATAAGTTAGTATTTAATAAATGTTCTAAACAAAGAGCTTAGGAAATAGTAATCACCATGTAAATGTTAGCTACTATTGTTATTAGTATTATTACTGTTTCTCCTGTTTCTTATAGGACCAACATCTATTCCATGCTTGCAGCAGAAACTCAAATATTCTGCACATTAATTAATTAATGTGATATACAAGAAGCTTGAGAAAGGATTGAGGACTGGCTGATGCCCTGGCATACAGTAGGATTAGTATGGGATTTGGAGTCATGCAGACCTGGGTCCGAATCAAAACTGTACCATTTATTAGTTGTGTTTTCTTAGTTTCAGCTTTTTTATCCATCAAATGGGCATGCAAAACACTATCTCAGAGGGCTATCCATAGGAGTAAAATTACATATACTCATTGCCAAACACCTATCAGTGTGAAAAGAAAAAGTTAAATTCTCCTCTTTGTTTTTTCCTGGATGAAAAAAGTGGTGCTAATTGTTTGCATAAATGACCACAACTTCCTTTGGCACCTGACGTTTGCTCTCCTGTGGTATGTGATTATGGTACTCTCCAGTGCTCTTCCCCTCTTTTATCAGCCACTCCCTAAAGCATGCACACAAACACACGCCAATCAGTAAATGTTAGGTCCCTGAAAAAGTTAAGTCTCTAAACCAGGGCAACTGTTTTTGTCCATGGGATCAGTCCTCCTTTCTGTCCATATTCCCTTCATTTTGCAAAGCTCTAAACCATTTCCTTTCGTCCCTGGTCTTTCCTGATACCCTGATAATAGTTTTGTGGAGTATGAGTGATGTCCGAGAGCCCTTCCAGGGGATAAACAGTGACACCTGTGGGAAATAGCCAAAGCAGTTAAACAAAGTGGACCTGCTTCTCCTGCGTCACCCAATTAAATACCCACAGGGGAACTCACCCCAGGGAGTCCTGCTGACGTCAGCAGAAAGAAGAGGTTCAATCACAGCCTTGGACTGGGACAGCCTATTGTTATTTAAAATACACAACATTCTGACTGGGAAGCCAGGGAAGAGAGAGATGCGGATGTGACCTGCCATCCGTTAATTGAAATGTCTTAGTTTCTGGAGGCTAGTTGGAATTTTTAGCCTCTACTTCTCTGGGCGGCACAACCATGTTCCCGATGAAATCTCTAAAGAAGCAAATTTTGATTCTCCTCCCCCGGAGTCACGGGTGGGAAGAACTCATTCACAAGCTGATGCCTCTGAGCACAAAGGTGGAAAGACAAGGGCCAGGGCATCTGGGGGACTTCCAACAATCCCAGGAAACAGACAGAACTTCCAAAGGTAAATTCTTGACCCGTTATCATATAAAAAAAGGCCAGCTACCCTGAAGGCCATGGAGTGAGCCTTTGCCATTGAGGCTAGAGGGGGTTTGCTGGCATGCTTCCAGTACCTACTAACCAGAAATCATTTAGGGAGTCCTTAAGGAAGGCAAATTGACTGTATCCTTGGCACCTCCACCTGTGCATGAGGTAATGTGGCACCTGAAACTCATTCCTTAAATCTCAATACAAACATCATGTCCTCAGTGTTGTTCCTTCACCTCCACGCTGCCCCCTGGGGTCAACTTGGGTAGGACTCCCTGTTATCTATTCTGAAAGCACTCACTAATTCTCTGTAGCAATGTCATTATCACAATTACACAATTCATGCAATTACGGTGTAATAGCCCCCTTTTCCCCACATGGGATCAGTTATGCATGGGCAGAGACCACGGCTGTCTTCATGCCCTGTGTTTCCCAGTACCAGTAGTGTTCTTGGCATATTGCATGTGCTCCATGAATTTCAGTTGAATGGGGAATGAATCAAACAAGGAGAAGCCTCTTGGGGAAGGCAGATAAGTACATAAAACTATACATTGTGTTTGGAGGAAGCAGAGAATTATTTTGTGGATTAGCTCCTCCTGTTGGATTACCTGGGTCACAGCTGCCCACCCCACACCACCGATTAAGACCTTACAACACTTTTGTACAAATAATGTTTCTGCTGGATTCAGTTTGGTCGGTCCAATTGGTTTTTTCAGGAATTCACTGAGTATGTACTATGGTCCCAGCTTGCTGCAACGCTGCAGAGGATATAAATGTGCATGGCAGGTTTCCTGTCAACTCTGAACTCTGATTTCCTGAGGGACATGAGATTTCCACTCAGGCAGCACATCGTAGCTCAGGAACAGGTTACGTGGTATAGATAACACAGGTTGGGAAAGTTGGAAAATGCAAGTGGTAATAGGCATTGCTCTTCTACTTCTCGCTCAACAGATGCTTCTGGAATACTGGCTGCTTTCTCTTGGAGTGCACAGGTCTCTGGCCTTGTCCTTTCCCTCAGGACCTGGTACAGCTCTGCTGTATGCAAATGACCTACCAGTGCTCCTTTGGTGCTCTGACCCCTGTGCTCCTGCCTGCACCCACGAGGAATGGATCTGACCCCAGGATGGCAGCCCAGAAGTACTGGGGGAGCCTTTCGGGCTAACGTGCACTGGGTTCCCATCGTCCAGGCTTTGAACTTGCCAATGCTTCTCGTTGCTTTGGGTTATTTAACATCTCTCTTCTCCCAGGGAACCATCTGCTTTCAAGATAGTTATAATGTGTGCCAGTGTGAGGGCCTAGAGGAGACAAGATTAATTGCTCTCTAGTTAGAAAAAGAAAAAGTAGTAAATTTTTATGTTTAGAGAAATATGAGCTAGTGAAATACAGCCAGGACACTTTGCCCAGTCTTTTATTTTGGAGTAGAATATGCCTAATACAATTAGACAAAAGTTCATTTTCTAAGGCGCCTCCTTGCTTGGGATTTAACTAAGACTCCCCAGTCCCTTTGCCTTGGGGACAACAGAGGGCTGTCTTGGAAGCAGGGCACATGGACTGGTATCCTGCTGTTCACTAACTTTCTGACCTTGAGCCAATCACTGAATAATTCTTAAAAGTAGGGAAAGTAATCCTTGCCCTACCCAAGGGGGATAACATGAGGTTTATTATACATTAACATGAAATGAGCTGTAGACATGAACAGGCATTGCCAATACAAAAGAAACGTACCTGTGCAAGGTGTTTTCACCCTCTGATTTTGTTCTCATTGGCATCACAACGTAAATAGTTGGAAGTTTTAGGGAGGTGTAAACAAACCTGATTCATAGAATTTCCAAACCAAAGTAGACCTTAAAGATCATTGCATCTCATGTTATTAATATAGACACACAGACAAAAGCAAAATAATGATGCTCAGATATACTAAGTGCTTACTATGCAGCCAGCTCAACTCTAACTCTCCTACATGCAATAACTCACTTAATCATCAAAGCCATTCCCATGAGGGAGCTATTAATTATCATTTATAGAGGAGAAAACTAAGGTCAAGTAACTCCTCAGGGTTAGTTGTGGTGGTACTAGGGTCTAAATCCAAGAAATCGAGTCCTAACTGCACTCTTCCCACTCTTCCAGTTCATCGGTGCCTAGAAAATGAGGTCCTTAGAGGCGTGGACAACTTGCCCAAGATAACTCAGCACTTAGGGACCCAACCCTGGTCTCCGGGTCTACATTCCAGATATATGTCTATCTCTGTGGTAAGACCCAAATCCTGGCTGGACATATCCTAGGGGGCACAGCCTTGTGTAAGTCATTAGCCTCCTCTCGATTTGTTTTTTGCCTCTATATAAAATTGTCATAAAATAGTACCTCCCTCACAGTTGATTGGGAGAATTAACTGAGACCATATATGTCAAGCACGAGGAAGAGCCCCTGGATATGGCTGTCAGTAGATTATAGCCATGGCTTCTACAGTTTACTGCTTCTTTCGGGAGGGCTCACTGAGTGGGGACACGGCAGCATTGGGATGGGGCCAGGGGGCTAGCTGCGGGGGGAGAGAGACAGGGAGAAGGTGCACCAGACGCTTAGGTTTGTGACAGCGAACAGTAGTCATTCCCTCTTGGATAAATATAAAAAGCTAAAATAGGAATAAAAGGCTAGAATCACAGACAATGTAACCCTCTACACCTGCTCTCTCACCTTGGCATTTTATCCATTTCCTCTCCCTTAAATGCACCAGGAGCTGCCTCACTCTCCAGCTCCTCAGGTATTTCGCACCCCTCTCCGTCTCCTGGTTCACCTTGTGATGGGTTCTGACAGCTGTTTTGCTGGCCAATCAGCTGCCAAGGCACAAAGATCCAGGCCAGGGAAGGAGCTGCCTGCTTGCTCCTCCCAAGGGAGCCCTGAAGATCCGCAAACTTTTGCAATTGCCCTACTCAAACCTCCCCTGCCCTGTTAACAACTCGACAGACATCTTGTCTGTGTTTCATAAATAAGCTTCTCTATTTATTCAGGGGAGTAAATTTGTAGCTATTATGATTCAAATGACATTGACATGATATTTTCTCTCTTTTTCCCCCTTGCTGTTGAATCATTAAAAAAAAAAAAATCCATGGGTGGGGGGCAGAAATCACAGAAACCCAAAGCAATTACTCTGCATATCTTTCCATGAAATAAATAAATGCATAAGCCAACTCTCTTTTGGGGTGGAGGTAAGGAAACGGATAAATAATTTAGAAATTGTGGCTGCTTCCTGGTACCCAGAAATGCAGCTGGCATGTGTTAATACAAGACACGTGCTGCATTCATTAGGCACTGAGCAACGTTTTAATTCTTCAACCATTAACATTATCTGCAAAAGGGGCTGTATGCACAGTCAGATCCCGGGGATGTCAATCAACCCATTACACGGCGTTGGCTTCGTCATATGGGGTGTTACCTCTCATTAGGTTGCCTGAGTCAGCCAGTCAATCAGATGTGACTGAGCAGACAGGCAATAAGGGGAGGAGGGTAAAGTGTGGGGTGTGCAGGAGGTACAAGAGCCAACAAAGTGAGCTCTGTACCTTGGGAGCCATTGTGTTAAATGTCTGTCCTGCTAGATCAGTTTAGACTTATTCTAGCTCATCCCTTTCCCCAACTATGCTTATCCCAAACTATCCAAAGGATTGACTCAAGAGGTGTCTATAAAGTTTAGGATGACAGTGGTACACTAGAAACTTCCCTAACATCGAATTCCACGGGCAGAGGAAACATGAGAGTTTGTTATCAGAAGATGTTCCTGCCCAGGTTTTCTACATTCAAGTGGCATTGTGGCGTGGTGGTCTGCGGGCTCTCCAAGGGCTGCCAGGTTATTTGGTCTACAGGTTTTTAACTTTTTAGACTGTGACCCGTGGTAACAAGTTTATTTTACATCACAATATTACATAGACACACACACACACACACACACCACTACCTCTGAAGCAAAATGTTCATAAAATATCCTTACTATATGTCACGCACTTTGATAATTCTGTTCTATTTCATTTCTTAAATCACAGGAGGAAGCTACTAAATTATTTAATAAAAGGTTGCAACCTGCAGTTTGCATAACATTCATTTAAGTCCAACAATTAGGTGCTCGGGTTTATGAAAAGAAGCAGACCTGTAGTGAGGGAGGCACCTACCTTGAAGAAACAGTACAAAAACATCGGGGGGAACTTTCACAATGGCCAGTTCCAAAGCATCCCTGTAACAGAGTTTTGAAGTGCAACAGAGTTCCTTATTGTGTAAAACTGTTAGTGTAGGTAGCTGGATATTAATGAAAGAAGGGAGCAAAGGAAATCAGACGTTATTAAGCCTGCTTACTTCCCTAGGAAGTTACAGCTTCACACATACTCTAGAGAACCTCCAGTCCGAACCCCCTAAATCACTGTGGGGGCGGGTCGGATAGAACAATAAAGGGGTAGGTGAGCACGTGTGCAGTAGGAGCCAAGATGACAACCATAGAAGCCTGTCAGTCTAGCCTGGGAAAAGAATGGATTGGTTAGAGGGTGGACCCGTTAGAAGCCTGTGAAAGCTTTGGAAGTTGATTGGTTATTTTGAAAAAGCTCCTGGTCCATCCCAAGCCTGAAATAATATGATCAACTTAATAAGGAAGCCCCTTCTTTCTCTCTCTCTCTCTCGGTAACATACACCCCTATTCATTAGCACATTCTCCCCATAGCAGCCATGTGGGACTAGCAGCCACCTGTGGCCCTGGTGGCCCGCGGGTTCTGAACGTGGGCCCCAACTGAGACAGAGCTGGGAAAACAAGCTCAGTTAGAGTTAGCCGGATGGCGATAAAGAACTAGCCTTGGCATGGCACAAAATGTCTGGGCCGGATGAAGGAAAGATTAGACATTTTCCATGGCAGGATGAACAGAGATGGGACATTGGGAACTCCCAAGATTTTGCATCTAGCACCACAAGTAAATCTTATCACCAGACTTTATCCTCCCTTGCGGGTCTCCTGGAATGCCTTTTCTTGCATTTCTTGCAACACTGCAAAAACCCCACTTCCACCTGCAATGAAACCAACACCTAGAGGCAGTGTGGCTGGGCTGATGGAATCCAGATCACTGCTGGTAGGAGCTGGGCTCCTCATGCTACTGGCTGGCCATAGGAAGTAGAGAAATTTTTATATTTCCCCATGAAATGGGGACTTCCAAGGACATGCTTGTTAAGATCACGGGCTTCTCTGAGTTACAATTCATTGCCCCTTCTTTTTCCTATTTGCCCCTCTGTTCCCACTCCTTTACCCGTGGCTCCCCTTACTTTTTTTTTTTTTGGCATCCTCTTTTATTCACTCCCTTCTCTATCTTTAACTACAAAAATATATTATTTAAATATATTTAAAGTTTTCTCATTCATCATTTGCAGTCTGCTAAAGCAATTCTTCAAAGTCCCTGTAGGCCAGAAATCTAAGAGTTGGGTTGCGATCCAGGTGGAGGGCATGTGTGTGTGAGAGGGATGAGCTGGAGAGCAGGCTGATGATTTCAGTCCCCCCATAGGAGAGGTTGACAGTGTGGCACTGAGAGAGGAATGAGCCTGCAAATCTCCAACACTAGGAAAATAATTTAAAAGGGGAGAAAAAATCGTTGCTTTGTTATTTTGCTTTCAAAAAAGCTGTCTCCCTTCTAAGTATATTAGTTTTACATTTGATTCTATTGCTCTATCAGCAATTGCAGTGAGTTGAAGCCATTATACACTCAATCACCTAATTTCAATGGAAAAGACAGGATGTGTAGGGATAGCCAACCAGAGGTTTCAGAGCTCGGAATTTAAGTGGCACTTTCCTGTTGAAAGCACATTATAAACATTAACTAATTGTGCTTCACGATATTCAAGAGAGAGACAAGCAGAATGGTTCCCATCTCTAGGGGACAGGGCGGGCCAGCACACAACCTGCAGGGCTCCAAGGCAGGTTGTGTTCCCAAGAGCCAAGATTAGAGCGTAGTTGTTACTTCTCAAACCTTCACAACTTCTTAAGCTTTATGCCAGCTGCATGTCTATTTTTAAATGTCCTAGGACAGGTTGCTTAAAGTTTTCTTGGCTATTAATTGAAGAAAATAATAATAGCTATTGCTGTCAGAATCAAATGAGATACAGTTTGTACAAGCTCTGGCCCTAAAAATCACTCACTGAATCAGGACTGTACTATTGTTAGCATAGTAGCTAGACTTTAAGAGAGAAAGAAAGCAAAGTGTATCAGACATTACTAAGCATAATCAACTAGGAAACATAAATCTGCTTTGCTGGGAAGCTGCAGCATTCAGAGGCACCCCAGGGGGCCACAGCATTGCCCCTTAAGGGGAGTTAACACCCATCCCTTCTCTGCGTAGGGAAGAAGGACCTGCTTTTCAATCTCCCCTGTCCACTCACCCAGGCCATGGGAGAAGGTAAGCACTTGTGCAGGAGATGCCAAATTGGGGACCAATAGAGAGGCTTGTCCATCTAGCCTGGGAAAAGAATTGGATTGGGTAAGAGACACAGAACTCAGGAGATCTAGGAAATGGATTGGTTAGGGGTGGACCCATCAAAAGGTCACAAAAGCTTGGAAAGATGATTGGTTAGTTTGAAGAAGCACCTGGTCCTTCTTGAACCCGAGAAAATGTGAGCCAAATTAAAAAAAAAAAAAAAAACCCTCTCGGTAACATGCACTTGCCCAATTCACTCGCATATTCTCACTCCAAAGCAGCCATGTGGCCCTAGCAGCTGTGCCGTTAGCTGCATGGACATCAAGCAGGCTCCAAGCCGAGCCTGGGATCTGGATACGGCAGTGCCAGCTGGCCAGGGCACAGCCGGGGACTGGACTACGCTTTGATATGGACTAAACTTTGGCATGACACAGAATCTCTGGACACTGGTCCTATTTCTGGGCGTGCTGAAGACAAGGTTGGACTTCTTTCAGAGCAGGACAGATGGAGATGAGACATTGGGAGCCTGGGGATAGCCTTCTATTTTCACCCATATAAATCTTACCACCAGACCTCATTCTCCTTTTTGGGTCCCCCAAAATGCTTTTCTCACAATACCGCAAGGACACCGCTTCCACTACCACCACTGTCGGTTTGAAAATATCCCCACATCTCTTATCATGTTTCCTTCCCCATCTCCTCACTCTTTTTCCTGCTGTCTTCCTCCCTCCCTCGCTCTCTCCCTGGGGCTCCTGTTATGAGTTAATCTTTGGCTGTCGGGGCAGGGAACCACTCTGAGCAGGCATTTGGAATATCCATGATATCTGAGGACAAATAGATCGTGCACCTTCCCTCCTGCTGCTCGTTCCTCTGCTGAGTGGACATTGGCAAAAGCTTACAGGTTCCTGAGAGACACACATCCTGCTCAGCTTGAAATCCCTGCTGGGTGATAGTGGCTACCCCCCGCATGGTAGCTCTAAGGGCCAGGCCCCTGGTGGCCATCAGCCATCTGTTGGCTATTAGCACCCATCAGGGCATCCTATTGTGGCTTTGGAGGGCAGAGAGGGCTTTGAGACTCCAGGAATAACCAGGGGTCCACCACAGGCCTTCTGGGCCAGCCTAGGTACAATTCCTCTCACACAGACCTGCAGAAGCCCGCTCTGCGAGTTATTCTGGCGCATTGAGATGGGAGTATCCGGTCCTGTCTGTCTGTGCTAATGAGAGCCCGAAGTGGAATTCTGAGAAAGAAAGAGACAGTGTCCGCTGTGGAATTCAATACTTTATTGACTTTCAAATAAGAGTTTGTGCTTTGCTCTGTGTAATTACAGCATCCAAGTAGCCTTGGATTAGTACACAGGCCCCAAAGGCTAAGGCCTTAGGACCTGGGACATGAAGGTCCCATGCATGACAAGGACTTCAGCTGTGTATAGTGCACGATGTAGTAAGCTGGCAAAATGAGCAAAACCATAGGCGTGACTCTCTCTCAATGGGCGAATGCCTCTGTTGAAGCTGCCTGCTCCCTTGGGTCTATTATTCCTAGGACAGAACCCACTGGATTTGTCCAAGATTTTAGTCCACTTCAGAGATTCTACTTCCCTCTTCTAGTCTGGAATGCAGAGAAAAAAAAAAAAAGGGTGGTGGCTGTAACAGTAACTGTGCATAGAAACATCAGTCCCGGAGAGGTGAGGATCCAGCAGGCCACCCACGTGTGGGGTCACTGTTGGCAGTTCATCCCTGAGCAGCTGGGCCTCACCATCCAGCTGGGTTGCGTTCAAGGAATACAAGCTCATTGATCAGCCAGCTGAGCAAAGCCCCACTGGGAAGGCCGTGCCACCACGCGTTCATTGCCGAACGCACACCAGACCTAAACAGACGTCGCTCTGGGGTCGTGCACTCCTGGGAATCTTCCCACCGTTGGGGAAAATTGTGAAATGGCTAGACCTTAGAGCAGTGTCTGTGTGCATATATGTATAATTTCCACATAGATTTTAATGCCACTCGTCCCTGGATCAAGGTTGTAGAACCACTAGGTTAAAAATGACAATTAGAGGACTTGTCCAAGGGGGATATCAACCCACTGTGACATGTTCAGGGGCTTGGAATTTTGGGGGAAAGCAGTCAAATTATATGACTGAGTTTTTAAGCGTGACTTGTAGCTACTCTTGACCCATCGTAGCCCTGGCTGGACGTGGGTAAATGAAATTCTGCCTGAGTCTCTGACAAAATCTGGTTTTCAGCTGGCAGGGGACATTTTGGCCCAGAGGGCACAGCTGGTTCCCAGGATTCCGTCAAAAGATGCCTCTGATTTGTGTGCCTGTCGGGGTGTCACAGTGAGTCTGTAGGACATTTGCCAAATTGGGAGCAGGAATTTGGGCAGTTAGGAAAAGGAGAATGAAAAAGAGGAGGAGGGGACCAGCACGAGAGAGGGTGAGGCTCCAGTCAGAGGCTACGGCAAAGCCCGCAGCATGGGCTCTGTTATTTATGCTCTGCGAAATATACCTCTCAGGTTGGAGACAGCTGCCAGAAAGAACGGATTTGGTAATGAATTTATGATGCGGCTTTCCTCCCCCTTCCCGCAGACATTGGGAACTGATGACATCACTCCTGACAAATAGTCCTCCGGGACCCTAAAGTTCCGGCCTCTGCAGCGGTCTGCAGCTCCCCATGCTCAGGGGTTGTTGCGTGCTGCTGGATCTCCGCGGGCTTGCCCTCTGCGGAGATTTCAATCAAGAACCAAAGGACCACCTTCCCGGGAGCAGCATCCATCCTTCCCCCGCCCTCCTCGGGGCCCCTGCACGCGTGCTCTCTGGAGAGAGGAAACACTCTGTCCTAAAGTGGGGGATGGAGACATTGCCCAGGAAGCCAAGCACCCCACAAACAGCATTCAAGAAAACAAGAGCTGTCACTTTAATTATGGCTCGTGCTGCTTTATCAGCACAGCCTTTCTCACACATTCATCAGAAACCTGGTGATCAATCACTCTCTGGAAGCCAGACGCTGCCACAGCCGCTGTCCCCAGGCTCTATCCTCTCTGCTTCCCTCCCGCTGAGTTCTCCTGGAGCCATCCCCTGATTAGTATGCAGCCGGGAGCCTCCAGGATTCGGATTCCAAGTTGGTTTTGAACTGAGGCTGGGAATCACACCATGTCCCCAGCACGGATTTCACAGAGAGTTACAGCAACAAAGAAAGGAGAGTATTTATGAGTCAGATTTGAAGCTAAACAATCACCTGCACATTGATGTGTTAGACTGTTTTCCAGACACTGACTCTTATACCTTCAATGTTAGTGGTGATAATAATAATGTTATTATATAATAATACATATTAGCAGCTATTACTTATTCAATACTCATTGTATGCCTGGCTAAAACACTAATCTCTAATGTTTAGTCCTCAGCGGCCACTCATCCAGGCATAGATTATTACCTGCATCCTGGCATGTGTACCTGGTGGCATCATTTAGAGGGGCGCCAAGGAGCTATGTGTCAGGTGCTCAGGCTGAATGACCTCCAGCTGCTTTTCATGAGAGATGGTAGGATAACAGGATAAGATGTTGGCACTGAGAAAGGACCTCAAACACTTTGTAGTCTTTTTATAACTTTTTTGCAGAAAGGAGAGCTGAGAGGCCCAGAGGGTTAAACTCATTGACCTCAAGGCATACCTGGACCCAGAACCCAGGTCTCTAAGGCCTCGGGCTGCAGTTTCTCTACTGTGTTTGAAGAGGATGAGGAGAAATGTTGGAACTTTTGAAATAGCTAAAGCCCCTTCTTTCCCTTGTCTTTTCCTCAGGAGTAGGTAAGTGGCCCTTTGTAATTCAAGGTTAACCTTTGGTAATCACCTCTTTCAGCTCAAAGGCAGGGGCTTCAGGCTCTCAGGGGCCCCCCTCAGGAAAGGCTGGCCCGCCGGCAGGGCTTGGTAGAAGTCGCTGTCCACTGCTGAGAAGGGCAGGGGATCTGCTTGGTGTTTGCCTTGATGTATGAGGAAAGAAAATCGTTGAAATGGAAAAAAAAAAGCCTCCCAATCGAAAAGTAACAACTCTATACCAAGGAAGAGGGAACTCAGGATAAAGAAAAGCGACATTTGGGTGGAAATCTTCCATCTCTCTTCTCCGCTAAACCTTATTCACCAACTTCAAAGTCCAGCTTTCACCTTACATTCCCTGAGACGGATCGAATCCTTCCTAGCCTCTATTTTGTTACTGCTTGTGTTTTTAAAGTGATGTGTGATTTATATACAGTAAAATTTACCATTTTTAGTGTATAGGTCTACATGTTTTAACAAACATCGTTATGTAACAGCTTTCTTAATTAAGACATAAGATGTTTCCATCAACTACAAATTTCCTTCGTTCCCCTTTTTGCCAGTTCCAACCACCAACATAGCCCCTGACCTTTTTCTGTCCCTATAGTTTTGCCCTTTCAAGAGTGTCGTGTGAATGGAATCGTACAGCATTTAGCCTTTGGGGCCTGGTTTCTTTGCCTCAGCATAATGCATTTGAGGTTCATTCACAGTATTGTTTGTGTGTATCAGTAGTTTCTCCTTTTTTAATACTGAATGGTATTCTGTTGTGTGGATATACCTTAGCTTTTTTATCTGCTCACCAGCTGAAAGACATTTAGGCTTTCCACTTTCGGGAAATTATTAATAAAGCTGCTATAAATATTCACATGCAGGTCTGCATTCAAATCTCTGTCCTCATTTTTCTCAGGCTTGCTGGGCTGTAAGGTAAGGACATACTGACTTGGACCCTCTGTTTTTCATCTCTCATGTCCCTTATAGTCAGTTCCATATAAAATGTTCTTTAGCCCTGGCTGGTGTGGCTCAGTGGATTGCTTGCCGGCCCGCAAACCAAAGGGTCACCGGTTCAATTCCCAGTCAGGGCACATGTCTGGGTTGAGGACCAGGTCCCCAGTAGGGGGTGCATGAGAGGCAACCACACATTGATGTTTCTCTCCCTCTCTTTCTTCCTCCTTTCCCCCCTCTCTAAAAATAAATGAATAAAATCTTAAAAAAAAAAAGAAATCCTGTTTTTAAAACATGTTCTTTAGTTATTTTCTAATTTTCTTCTAATCAACCAAAAATTACTGAAAGCAGGTAGGTGCCAGGCGCTGTACCAGCACTGAAGAGACAAAGATATGCGGACTATTTTGCTGCGGTTGGTGTATCTACACTGCACCCAACTTGCTGATTGAGGGGCAGACATTCTATTTCATGACAGCAGGGAGCTGGAACTGTAATACACTGGCCAAACCAGGTCACACTGGCACAGTTTCAGCTATAAACAACCAGCAAATTGATGGCTCATAGGCAAGAAAACAAACGGTGACCATCTGTAGACACACCCACAGATTCTGGCCCACAGGCACCGCCTCACTCCGATGTGTGGCAACCAATATCCGTATCTTCACCACTTCCCTCCTACTTTAAAACACCCAGAGGGGTCAATCTAAAATATTTGAAGAAAAACAACATGTTGTGCTGATAGTTCTCTCTGTGCACAAACGAAAAAAGCACGGTCACAGCATTTCCAGAATATAGGGTCTTCTCACTCAAGCTCCTATCTGATACTTGAACCGCCTCTGCAACATCATTGCTCAGCCGGGGGCTGCATTTCTCCAGTGAGGTCAAGCTCACCATGGTGATAATTGTGCTGAATCAAGCGCTGTATTTGGAGTAAGATACGCTTTATGAGCCTCCATGGTGTGTTAGGAATTTCGCTTATTTCATCATCATTATCCTCATTATTATTTCACTGAAGATAATGTTGAATTGTAGGGGTTTATGTTTATATTAAGTCAAAATTTGTCACTCTATTACTTCATTGATTGATCTTAGGTTTGGCCTTTGGGGCCATTCAAACTCAGTGGAATTCACATGAGACATTTCAAAATACTCGGGTCACTGTGTCTTCTTTCAGCCTTTTCCTCTCCAGGCCGAGAGCTAAGCTCCTGAGTTCCTTCATTACTCATCATAGGAATCGTAGGCACATCATCCAGTCTATTCATCATGTAGGTCACTCGGACAAGGTTCTGTTTGCCTAGGAATCCCTAACTGCTTGTAATGCTGCAAACATAGTTTGTTCTGGGCTCTGTTGGTCTATTAATACAGCCCCATACATCAACTCCTGGAGAAGTTACACTGCACTAATGACATGTTATGCTGTCTAGCAACTAAAATTTGTGAAGTTTTTTTAAATTCTGCTACTAAGCCTTGTTTTCTTTAGCTGCTTTGAGATAACTCTTCTTCTTCTTCTTCTTCTTCTTCTTTTTTTTTATTAAACCTGGCCCACTTCCTGAGTTTGTTCAGCTCTTTTGAAATTCAATTCTATCACGCTATAAACTATTCATCCCAGCTTTGAATCGGGTGAAATTGTGATCCCTGTGCCTGCTGTATTTTTGTCTAATGCTGATAAAAATGTTAAACAGGACAGGGTCGAGGACTAAGGCCTTCCTTCAGGTACGTCAATCCAGCCTGCCTCCAGGCACATTGATCCATTATTCAGAATACTGCGGAGGCTGTCATTCAATCAGGCACCAATCCACCGCCAAGAGGGATCATCCTCGGGACCCCTGGAAAATGCTCTGCTCCAATTTAAAAAGTGATGGCCATCAAACTTCCCCAGTAACTTATTATAAGAAGGAAGTGAGGTTGGACAGCTCAAGCTTTGTGACAGTGATTCAATGCTTGCTACTAGCGAGGACTGTTTTTCTTCCTAAGTGATCATAATTGTCCTATTAATACATTTTTGTCTATAGTCTTTTTTTTAAAGTAGGTACTGTGTAACAGCTAAAATCCTGAATACTAAGGATCAATATGGCTCATTTCTTGTTCTTGACAACCTAATAGATGGACATAAAATGCAGGCCTTCAGTGATGCGTATGTGAACAAATCTATAAGATAGTTTAAATATACATACATGGGAGCCACTGAAAACTTTCAGAGCCTGGGTAGTAAAACTGTGCATAAGAAAGTGCAGGAGAATCTGCGCCTGTTTCCTTGGCACCCTTCCTGGTAGGTGCAAGAGGCCTGTGGCCCTTGATATCAGTAGACCCAGAAGGGGAGCTATTTGGCCCAGTCTCTGATGCCAAGTATATGCATGACCCTGCTCCCTGTGGGATGCTGAAGCATGGTACAGTGCTGGTGTGCCACAGCATGGAGAGGTGCCATTCACATTCTCCCATGCAGCCAGACCAGGTGTCTTTATGCATGTGCGTGCATGCGAGCACGCGCACACCCACACACACACACAGAGGCCAGGTTTTCCAGGGAAATCACGTAATGGACGTGCTTGGAAGAAATGATATTTCAGGTCTAAGGCAGTGGTTTTCAAAGTGTTTTGTTTTTGTTTTGTTTTTTGTCTTTTTTTAACTAGAGGTCTTAGTATCAATTGGGAACTTGTAAGAAATGCAAATTCTTGAGTTTCTCCAAACCTGCTGAAGCAGAAACTATCGGGTGAAGCCCAGCAATCTGTGCTCTAATAAACCCTCCAGGTTATTTGAGAGAAAATGTTCTAGAAGCCTTGCTCCAGCATTTAACACACGGTGTAGGCAGTCTTGGGAAGGGTGGCCCGAGGCCCATAACGACTCTCAAAATTAAATCCAGGAACTGTTTCCTGGGGTGGTTATTCCCTGGAGGCAGTGTGCTCAGAACTGGAGGTTAGGTAGAAGTGTGAATAAGGTGCAACACGGCCCCTCTCCTTAAGCTGCTTACAGTGTGGACAGATAGCGTGGACAGGAACAGGCCAAGGGTTATGAAAACTCTACAGCATGTGAAAAGGAGGGTGTGAACCCAGCCAGTTGGGCAGGGGGCAGAACGAGAGGGAAGGTAGATGAGGGTGATTCGTGAAGCAGATGACTGCTGTCATGGGCCTGAAGGGATGGCTGGGATTTGGGTCAGCAGAGGTCAGGAAAGGAGCTGCCGAGGGATGCTGGGACACTGTACACTATAAACACATATTATGGGGCATCCCTCCAAGTATATATTTCTCCATGTCTTCACCATTTCATCAGGAAAGCTCTTGCCAAGTCCATGAGACAGCAGGACCCCAGGGCCTCTCCCTGGTTCTCCAGTCCCTAGGCCAGCAGCTCTAGTCCAACTGATCTCTGACCTCCCGAGGCACCTGCCCGCAGAGGAGCCACTCTCCCCTTGCTTGCCTCCCTGCCTACTCCACCTCACCTGAGTATTGGCATGACTCAGGGCCCAACAGCCAACCTGCTCTCTCCTATGCCTACTCATTCTTTATGCAGCCCAGTCTCAAATATGTGTTTTTTGTCCAGATTGTTCACAAATCCCCAGTCCAGGTCTCTCCCAGAAGTCCAGATTCACATAAAAACACCTACATCACATATCTCCTTTGCAATCTAATAGGCGTCTTAAATCTAACATGCCCCAATATAATCATTTCCCATTTTTAGCTCCCCAACCCTCCCTCATGTACCTTCATTTCGGTAAAACGAAGCTATATTCTTCCCAAAACTCTAGTAAAAAATTTAGATTCATCTTTGATACTACTCTTTCAAATCCCACATCCAAGCCAGCAAATTGTTTGACCTTTGACATTGCAGAATCTGTGCACTTTTGCCTCTTCCATGTGTTCACTCTCCACTTTCTCTGTTTACAACTCCCACGAGCTTTGCATCTCACTCAGAGGAAAATTGAAAGGCTTCAGCCCCGCGGGATATGGCCGCTGCTCTCTGACACAGTCTCCTGCTGCCCTACCTTTCCCCATTCCTCTTTAGCACACTGGCCTCATAGACCTGTACTCACCCCAGGGCCTTTGCACATGTGAGTCCCCACTACATGTTGTGTGTTTCCTTCTAAACCACCTGCATGCCCTCATTTTCTTTAGGCCTCTGCTCAAATGTCAGCCTATCTGAGACGCTAGCTCGGGCCACCCTCTCTAAAGAAGAACCCCTCACACCCTCTATCCAGCTGAGCTTTCTTTATCTTTCTTTATCACTGATCTGCAGAGGGCAGAGACTCTGCTATTCTCACCACTATAACCCATCACCGAGATCGGCTCCTAGAATGCCCAGTAAATATTTACGGAATTTGTTTGTAATATGCCGCATGTCCATTTCCTAAAAATGAGTGTTGGTCTTCTTAAGTATAAGTGAAGCAGCTTCTACAACATTGCACGTCCGTCATCGAATAGGGTGCCTGGCATGTCGCACTGAGTAAATTGAGAAGACCTTTCAAGTGTTAGAAGGGCCAAAACACATACACATAAAGAGAGGAAGCACAGGGATCCCAGGTCCAGTAAATACTGCAGTTTCGCTGGAGCAGAGGTCCACGTGAAAGCATAGAAAATGTGGGATTATAGGCCTCAGTAAAATATTCAGGTTCTTGACTCCAGCCCCAAATCAAAATGTAATCACCCATAAGCCCTTGCAGGTAGGCAGGATTTTCCCTACAGTCAAAGGTGCTCTTTGGTTCCAAGTTATTATTCTACAGGCTGTTAAGATTTGCTTTTGAGCTTTGCTTTCCCTTCTCAGTCCCCTTTCCCTTGGAACTGAAGATGACCTTCAACTTCTCATGCTATCTGTCTTACAGCATCCCCCCCTGAGGCAAGGATCCTTGCTGGCTATCCATCTAGGGAGCTTGACTTTGGCATGCCAGATGAAGACCCAGAAGAGGGAGAAGTCCCAGTCTGGCTTCCAAAGCAGAGCAAGAAATGTGCAAAGTTCGGGGGTGTCTCATGCTCTGCTCAGAGAGCCTCTCATGGCCTATGCCTATTTCGGACCACACCCACCCACTAGCACTCACCTGCTTTGCTTCAGAACCTTGTTCTATTAAGGCCAGACATTCTTTATAGCACCTCTAGTATTGGTCTCCACCCTCCATTTGAGTTGGAACTTAGGCAAGTTCTACTTGACTTTGAGCACCATTGCTAGAGCCTCCTACCTCAAGCTTTTTGAAACTCCCCCGCCATTCTTCTCAGGCGCTCCCCTACCACAGAGGGCCAGGTTCCCCCATGGAACAGTTCCTTCAACCAAATTATGGACCCTACCCTGTTCGTGGTCCTGTTCCTTTGTGGCAAGGCTCTCAGTAGGGTTTTAGCTTGAAGGCAGAGGTCTAACTCAGTAGTCTGACTCAGTGGTCTGAGAGTCTGACAGTGGAAATTTCCATAGTAGCCTGAGCCCAGAGACACTTGAGAGAACGCAGGCCCTTGGATGCTGCACAGCCACTTGGGTGGGACACCTCTTATTCTGCCTTGTTTGTTTGTAGCACATTCTTGCCTCTAATCTGGGGCCGAGACCAAGCCTTATGCATCGGAGGGGCTGGCTAGGGGCTGATGCACCACCCTTGCATGTTTCAGGTCCATGGCTGACAGCACCTGATGCCTTCACTGGCCCAGCAGCTGCTAAGCAGAGATTTGAAGTCTGACTGAGCCTCTGAAATGCAGCTATCATGATTTCATTGAACCACATGGACACACACACAAAAGAGAAAATGTATTGTCTGCAAGGGTATCTGCAACAGTGCATCCTGTTTTCGGAAGACAGGCTGATTAAAAATATTAAAGATTGTGATGTCTTGCCCCTCCCTGAAGTGCGCCCCCCCCCAACCCCCGCCTTCTCTTCTCTGTGTTTATCTTTTGCTGGAGGCACATATCAGAGCTTAAGGCTGACAGTTTCATTTAAAATTATTTAAACTATGCCAAATACAAGATCTGTATACAGGTGATTTTTCTTCTCTGTGGCCCCAGCTCATTACCAAATCAGGATGTGGCAGCAGGCTGCAGATGCCATTAATTTCTTAGCCTCCAGTTTGAGCTCCCCTGCTTCCCACTCCTTCCCGCAGCTCTGCGTGCATACACACTGCCCACGGAGACGATGTCCTCGAATTTATAGCACCTGCAAACCGTGGGCTTCCTTGGATGGGTTTAAGTGCTCTGCCTCTCTGCCTTCCCCGCCTCCACCCACAAAATCCCAGTTGCGGCTCCAACTCTGAAAAGAAGCAGGAAGCAGCCTGGTGTCCTGGACTGTGACTGAGACAGACAGACAGAGAGAGAAGGCGTGTTGCAGGTAGAGGAGCACTGGCCATTGCCCTGTGTGGCCTTCTAGGCACAAGGATGAGAGGAGAGAGAAAGTTTTTGTTTTTTAAGAGAGGAAAGAAAGCATAACCCTCTATAGGTCAGCTGAGGGGTATCTGCTCATAAAAATCAAAGAAAATCAATGTGTGACTAGAGACGAAGCAGCGTGCGATGTGGAAATTACAGGAGGCCGCCAAAGGAAGTTCCAGAGTAGGAAAGGAGAGGAGACGGGCATCCCAGCCCTGCTTGCTCTTCCCAGCTCATGACTGCGAGTGGGAGAGGCTAATCTAGTCACTGTCCAGAACCCTGACAACCCAGCACGGAACCCCCAGGCCCTCCAGCCCACCCTCAGTTCCCCAGGATGGAAGGATGCACTCACACTCCTGGGAGCCTGGAAAAACCAAGAGTGATCACACTCTCCTTACCAGGCAGGTATCTGGAGCAATTGTTGGGCAGACATTAGAAATGCCAGATAGTTTATGTTTTCTGTATGTACTGGGTGGCCGAGGTTATGAAATGTTAGACACTTCATTTCACTTCTGTGTGCACATTCTTACCAACGTAAAAGCTACTGATGCAACAGAAAGGTGCGGTTTCTATATGGCCTTGGGTGCTTACTAATTCCTAGATAAGCTCTTTTTCTTTCATGTGCTTATTTTGTTTTTTTTTAATAAAACTTCCCTGTCCCTTGTCCTGGTCTCCTTCCCTCTATAGGTTTACCTCTTCCTCCACCACCAGCAAAAAGTAGTTCGTACTCTTCATGCAGAAAACTTACTTCTGGATTTTCCATAGGATTATTAGCACCAATTAGTTATACTGTCCCTCAAGCCTTCTAAAAATGAAATCATATTGTTACTCACCATTTTTTTTAACTCCCAGGTTTTTGTGTGTTTTTTTTTTTAGACAGTGGAAGGGAGGGGGAAAGAGAGGGAGAAAAACATCAACGCGTGGTTGCCTCGCGCGCGCCCCCTACTGGGGACCTGGTCTGCAACCCAGGCATGTGCCCTGACTTGAAACAGCGACCATTTGGTTCACAGGTCATGTGCAATCCACTGAACTATACCACCCAGGGAGGGGGTGAGGGGGTTACTCACCATTTCTAATGATAAAGAAGTCTCCTCTCTTTGAAAGTCATGTTGGGAAGATGCAGAAGTTGGGTTTTCTGCAGAAGGCATTGCTTTTTTCCTGTTTCCCAGTTTCTAAAACTAGGTCAGTTCTCCACATGCACCTCTCAGCGGAGACCCTGCCATGAGTTCTGGGAGCTCAGGGAGGGTTTCTGTCCTTGACCAATGGCCCTAAAAGAATGTCTCAGGCATGAAAGAGGGCTCTGAGATTCAGGAAACTTCTAAGTTCCCAAAGTATATCTACTTATTAGACAGATAGCTCCACTAAGCTATGGAAATATGGTCTTGGGAGAGCTGGTCCCAGAATGAAAAGAAATCAGGGTCCTGTGTACTTTATCACCGAGGGCATTGATAATTACACGGTCTCAAAGGGGAGCAGGGCCTCGGAGGTAGGTATTTATTTATTTATTTATCCCTTGGGGGGTGACCGGACCAAGAAGTAGCAATCGCAGTCATCTGAGTGATAAAAATCCTACCGAAGGCATCACAGGAACCTGGTCAGCCTGTTTCTGAGCACTGTCTGAGCTGGAGTGGAAGCAGTGGGGGTCTCAGGAACCTTGGAGCTGAGGAGCTGGGCTCACCCCAAGGACTGTAGCCAGTTGGAAGGCCCTGGGAAAGCCAAGGAGCCCCTCGGGCCTCAGTGTCTTCATAGAGATGAAAATGATGTCTACGTTGTAATAGTTTTTCTTCTGTAGTAGCCACGATGCAGACGTTCCCCTATATCTGATCTAACCTTTACACAACTGAAAAGTGGTACCAGTGCCCCTTTCTATCAAGGAGGGCACACGCACACCACCTGGGTCAGAAAGCCCCCTGCCAACTCGTTTCAATTCAGCGCACCACTAAAAATAAGTAGCGCTCTGCCCAGGTGCCCAGGCTCTGGCAAAGGAAAAGGGGAGTGCCCTCAGAGGGGGCCCCACCTGAGACCGCCAATAGACTGGGGGCTGAGCAAAGAATGCGTGCAGCTAACAGCTTCCTGGCCACACAGAGTCCCTGAGAGACAGTGGGGCCTGCAGACTCGGAGGTTCTGAGCACTCGGGCACTGACCCAGTGGACTGACCGTCCGGGCTGCAGCCAACTGAATGAGTTCCCATTTCTCAGCGCATTAAGTTCAGAAAACTCCAAACATTCAGAAGCCTTTAATGGTGATAAAACAGCATCAAGCCCACCATGCCACCCCTCCACCACCTCTTCCAAATGAAGCTCGACCCCAGGCCCAAATTCTGGGTCTCCAAATTACCTCCGACTATATGGGGAAAGGATTTTAAGGGCACAGGAAATGAGGAAACAGCACCAAAGCCCAGGTGAGCTGAAGTGGTCCATGCAGTTGGGTGCCATAGACCTTGCTGGCCACTGTTCCAGAGATGTTGGGAATCTCAAAGGTTCATAGCCATGGCAGCAGCACGCACGTCCCTCCCTCTGCTCCCCTGTGGGTGGGAGCCAAATGGTGTCATACTCAGATAACCCAAAATGCCCCTGAAGAGTCTCCATGCTGCCAACTCCTTCTCACTGATGCTGTTGCCACAATTAGTTTTCTAACACAGTGTGACCACTGTGTCCCCAGATCAGACACCAACAATACTTCTCATTGCCAGTTTGGGTTTCCCCTCTTCTGCCTGTTCCTCAAAACCCTTTGTCATTTGGTCCTCCCTCCGCAAGCACATGGATTTCATGTTCCCTCCCCAAAATGCCATCTGCCCCAGCCAGAACTATCTCTTTAGAAATGTCCCCATGCATGTGTCCATTTCTGAATTTTCACATAGGAGTCCTCTGGCCCAAAATGGCTTTCCTCTGCCCACACCAAGTCTTGGGTGGGCCCATCTCTCCAGCCTGAACCCGCAGCTTCTCTCCTCTGCAAAACCTTCTCAGAAACATCATTTCACAATGATTTCGGCCTCTCTTGATCCTTTACATTATTTCTGCACTGCATAATTAACGCCTGATGGTCCACTGTCTTCTTCTCTAATTACCTGTACTAACTAATGTAGTTCTTAGAAATACCTAGAGAGATGCTCACCTATAAACTCCGTCTTGTGCATTTACTTGGTTTCACTACCCAGAGCGAAAACCAATGTCTTTCTTCGCAGTGTTTGTCTCCCTGAGCATCTCAGTTGTGGTTGTGTATATGCGAGTACCAACATAGAGTCGGCACTCAATAAATGCCTCTCATAAACTGTTTATTAATTATTTTTCTTTATCTACATAGACGCATTTCCTCTCTGGTTATGAAAACAGAAGGAATTTACTCCCTTCAATTTATAATACCAGGGAAAAGTTTGAATGATTTTTTAAATGACTAACATAGACTGATTTATAAATAGAGAGACCCCAGGAATGAGCCTAACCCATCCCAGTGGGTTTCCAGACACTAAAGGAACCTACTGTGTTTCCTGTCTCCTTTACATTTGTAAATGCTGCAAAGGAAGGTTTCCCCATTCAACAAATGTTCCTGAGGCATCTGCTGTAATGGTTCTCAACACTGAATAAATATTTGAGCATTTATAAAAATATCAGAACCCCATAATCAGAAATTGTGATTTAATTATTTAGAGGTAGGGCATAAGCACAGATATTTTTAAAGATATCCAAGTGGTTCCCAGTTATAATCTCTATCAAGAACCACTAAATATCACTGCCCTACACACACAAAAAAGTAGCCACAAAGGTCCAGCCCAGGTCTTGAGAAAGTCACGGTCCAGTGAGAAAGATGTCAAAACTAGCTTGTGATGAATGCTCCAAGGCCTGGATAGGGTGTGACAGGGATGTGAGCGGGCCAGCCGCCTGGGGTAAGGGTTCAGGTGAGGCTTCCAAGAGGGAAAACCAAACCCTGCCTCGGAAAGCAACAGTAGGAATTAATCAAGTGAAGATGGGAAGAGGGTTCCAGGAGAACGGGACAGAGTGAGGTGAGACAGAGGAGCTCCAGGGGAATTCTGGGTAATACAACCCATGGGAGCTATGCCCCACTTCCCAGGCTGGCTCCTGAGCCCCTGTGAGTATCGTTGCCCGCCCCACACACCCCCGTCCCCAGCACAGGAACTCTGGTTCCCTTCCTCATCCGCTGTGTGAGCAGAAAACAAGCCGAGGGCTGAGACGGGAGCCAGCAATGGCAGGGAGGTGGTGGAGAAGTTGGTGTCTGGGAAGACTGTTCCACATGGAAGCTTAGGCTTTTGTCCTTGTGAAGGTTTCTTTTTTATTAGGAACAAAGTAAGTGGTGGCAACTTTAAAAGATAAAGCACCCTCCTCTGAGGTCTGCAGGAAAGGAAAGAAAAGATGACATGATCCCCAGCTATGACTCTGGAACAGAAATTCTGCCATGAGGCAACAGGTCCCTTCACTAAAGCACACCTGGGCACCTCAGAGCCTAGGTCTCCAACTCCAACGCTAGTCTCGGTAACGCTGAGGACAGTGCTGGGAACGGAGTAGGTACACATGGTGAATAGCCGGGAGCAAACAGTCTTTCCGTGACTCACGCAGTTTCCTTCTGGCAACAGGAGTGAGTTGACAATGAACCTCATTTGTCTGGACAGGCTTCCCCACACTCGGCGCACTCTCGAGATAACCTGGGCTTCCAGGGGCCTTCCAGCCCTTCGTGGGGCTTATACAATCAGTGAGCACACCTGGAGCCCCCACGCTCCCTCACATACCACCCACGCACTCGTGCACACACGTGCACTCATTTGAAGGGCCAGCTGATGGAAATTACCGCAAAGACGGCAGGGGGTGTTAATTAGGAGAGGAGAGAGGGTTTGATTAGAGAAGATGAAGGGGACAACGATCTGGGAGGTGCTGGAGCACCCATCGGGCTGAGAAGCCATTGCCGGCTCTCTCCTCCTGCTCTGATATCCCTCTATAGGCAAAACTACAGAGGAAAGATACCCTAAAGAAAAGCGTCCTGTGCTAAGCACTGGCCCAGGCTCTACCACTAGTCTGCTGTGTACCATCAGGCAAGTCCCTACATCAACCCAAGCCTCTGCTCCCCATGTGTAAAATGAGGAAACTGCACTAGGTCTTCACATCCCTCCCCTCTCTATAAATTCCAAATGCAGGTCCCAGTCTCTGGGTCCTGCTGGAGCCCACACAAAGGAGCCTCCCTCCGCACCTGGTCCCCCTCAGACCCCTCTCACCCAGCAGAACCCCCGGGGCTGTCCTTCCTTGTTGCTAATCTCATGCATGAGTTACTGCAGGGCAGCTCCATTACCAGCCACAGCGTCTGTACTGATGGGAAAAAAATTAACGTAAGCACTTAATCTGACTGGGCCGATTTGCTGTTCAGAGTCCCCAGTCCTCTCCCTCCCGCCCTTCCCCAGGAGTACCCAGTGCAGTCCTCTGTTGGCCGAATGCTGATTGTTCACCACAATGCCTTTTGTCCTTCCCTTTGTACATGTTTTGTGAGCCCTCTGCCACCCCTTCAAGGATTCAGGGAGGATGAACAAGAACACTTTCACAAGCAGAAGCAGAAGTGCCCCCCAGCAAGACTCCTTCAAACTATGGCCACCACACCTTCAGCTCTGTTGTGGTCCAGCCTGGCTGAGGTTGAAGGCCATGCACATGCAGTGGTTTTGTCATCTGTCTTGGATATCACCAGCATCACCGTCATGTTGGCTGGTGGCTGCAACATGAAGCCTCAGCCCGGAATGAAAGAGATGAACTTTGGGGCCTGCTCCAGGTGTCTGCTGCACCTGGGGAGGAACACCTAAGGACAGGTGTGATAAGAAATGTATGTGGACTTTGTCTCAGGTTCAGGGGACAGAGCTCCTCAAACCCTGAGAATTTTCTGAGAGATAAGAGTGTCTTTTCTCATTCATAAGAAGTCCCTTCTAAGCTTATGCTAATGAGGCGATTTAGGGTGGTGCCCCTAGATAGCCTCAGGATGCAGGCTGACTGGTCTGAAACACCAAGTGATTAGTGGGTTGGAACTTCCAACCATACCCCCCAACCCCCGCCCCCGAGTGACCTCCAGGAAGGGGAAACCTCAGCTGCACAGTAAGCTGAGTGAAAACTCTTGAAGGAGGTGTGAGGAGCTCTGGGTTGGTGAACGCATGGAGGGTGGTGTGCGCCAGTCCACAGGACAGATTCTGCATGCGGGACCAGACCTCCCCTATGTACCTCTTCATGTATTCTTTTTTTCTTTTTTAAAGATTTTATTTATTCATTTTAGAGAGAAGGAGAGGGAGGGAGAAAGAGAGCGAGTGGAATACGGATGTGTGGGAGAAACATCGATCAGTTGCTTCTTGTATGCGCCCCAAGCGGGTCCCAGCCCACAACCCAGCCATGTGCTCTGGCTGGGAATTGAACTTTGTGGGATGACACCCAACCAACTGAGATGCACCAGTCAGGGTCATCTGAATTCTTTATAATATATCAGTAAATGCTTCTCTGGGTTCTGTGAGCTGCTCTAGTAAATTAATTGAACCCAAGCAGGGGGCTGTGGAAACCTCCAGTTTATAGCAGAAGCACAGCCCGGACTTGCAGTTGACATCTGAAACTCTGATGTCTGAGGCCATCTCCAAGTAGATAGTGTCTGAAGTGAGTTACGTTTGTAGGACACCAGTCAGCGTCCTCTTGAGAACTGGAGAATTGCTTGGTGATGTTGGGAAAAACACATGAGAATAGGGGAGGGGCTACTCTGGCCAGCGGCCCCCCTTTTTCTTCCACAGGGTCTTTATTGGAAAACAGAACTATGCGGCAAAAGAAGAAACCAAAAGCGTGGCAGCCTCTCTTGGTTTTCATGTGATCGAGGGCTTCTGTCAGCATCTGTAAGGTCATCCTGGTCCCTGGAGGGCAGAGTCCACTTCCGTTCTCAGCTTGCAGAGTCTATCATCCTTGGAACTGCTACACCTGGAAGCACAGGTCGGGCCACCTGGCAAGCAGTGTCTCGCCTAAAGACATGGCTTTCTGCTGCTCCCCCTGCCCCACGACGTCATACTGGAAACTAGTGCTTGTGAGGCTGAGACAGTGCAGGTGAGCCCAGGTGGGTGGGGGAGTCACTGGTGGGAGGACGACTGGGCAGGGAGAGTGACACAGCACTGACGGACCACTCCACCCCTCCCCCGCCCTCAGCTCAGATGCGGCGGGGGAAGCCTGAGCCAGGGCCTCGGAGCCTCCTCAGCTCTAAGTTTCAGAGCTCTGCAAGGGCTCCCAAGTTCCCATTTTTAAACAAAAATCAGGAGATATTGCAAACGGGAGCTGACCCGACTTCACTGGCCAACAGGACCTAGTTGGCTATTGTCACGCAGCCAAGCCACAAAGTAGGGTTGCAACAGCCCGAAGAAGCAAGATGACCCATCTTTCTCTGTCCTATTTGATTTGCTTTCTAGCATTCATCGTAAATCGGTGTGAAATCCAACTGCCCAAAACACAAAAGGATAAGGAGGATAAGTGGGGCAAAGAGGTGAAACTGGGCCAGGCCTGCAGCGCATCGGAACGGCGTCTTTCCTCATCCTAATTCCATATGCAGCTTCGATTTAGGCCTCTGCTCTGGAGGCCCCCACTAAGATTCAAAACCTCATAATGAAACATCTGTCTTTCCCTTCCCCCAACTCATCCAGTTACCACATCTAACATTATCCATCATCTCGTCTTTGTGGCAGGCAGCGAGAATCGAGGAGCAGACGGGGAAATTAATAATAATTGTAGTGTCAAGGCGCAGGGTGCAATCAGAATTCAGCATGGAAGCAAATACAAATACAAACAAACCATATTTATTCTTCTGAAAGACTGCTAGGTTCTCCCTCCCTCCCTCAAGAGCTGCCAACGATAGCGCTCAGGAAAGAGAGGAATCAGCGCTAACGTGGGGATTAGCAATTGATGCTCCAGCCCAGCTCGCTCCACCACAGAGAGCGCCCAAATTGAAATTGGAACAGGGATTTGGGAGCCTCTGAAGACACAACCAAAATCCATCAGGACCCAATGGGAAGCAAAGGGGAGGGGCATCTCGTTTATTCAACGATAAGCACATGAACTCTGAAAAGATAATATGATAAACTAAAGCATAAGCCTAGGAAAAAGCCAAGAGAAAAAGGAAATGCCCCAAACCTTAGCATTTAGAGGTCTAAGAAGCAGATTGAAGGATCCACAACCAACCCTCTTGGTCACTCCCAAGCCGAGCTGTATCATCCTCGTATGTGATTGATGGAAATGACTTCTAAGTGAGAGTATGCATCCACCCACAACACAAACACTCAACGTCCCATGGTAGGGTGGCGGGGGCGGGCCGGCAGAGGGTTTTTTGCATGGATCTTATAAAATGGCAGACTATTTATAGCAAAAATAATTATTTTTGGCTTTTGTGTACAATACACATTCATATTCATATCTTGTTACTCTTTCCTTCCTGACATTATTTTTAGTTAGGCTAATAGCTAACCACGTTTGCTTTCCATCAGCCTGTCCTCTACAGCGCACACCGCAGGGGGTGTCTGTGAGTTTCAGCAGAGTGCCCGGGGCTGGCATGAAGGTCTGCAGTGTGGTTGACCAGGGTTGGAAACCCACCTCTATCTCTTACTGCCGGTGTTATTTTAGATCATTTACTTAACCTCCGAGTCTGTGTGTTTAGCAATACTATCTGCTTCAGAGGTATTTTTTGAAGAATAAATGAGAAAATGTGTCTGAAGCATATAGGACAATGCCTGGTACATGGCCGCTGCTCAGTAGAGGTCACTACATGGAACCCGTATGAAGCTAGATCCCTTCAGAGTCAGGCGCAATGTGCTGTTTCAGGCTTTCAGTGACAGAGGGTGCAGGCAGGTGTAAAGAGGAGAGCAGGGGGCTATGCCCACCATGCGTCCCATTGTGAGACTACCTTAAAAATCATCCCTGCCAATTGCCTTCTCTCAAAAGTTTCACACTCGTGGTACCAACGTGCCCTCACATGATTCCTCCACCTGAAATGTTACGCCACCACCTCCACCACACAAAGTTTAAGTCCTGCTATTGGAAGCTTTTCCCTGTGCAAAAAACCTCTGGAAAGTGGCCCATAGCTCCCACTAGGACTGCTTGTCTTGTCAGGAGCAGCACAGATGCAATTCTAGTCAGTAACCCTCCCCATCTTGCCCTGTAGTTAATGGATACAAAGAGCCCAGCATTATAATGCCACATAGTAGGTGCGTCATCAATGGCAGGCATGCATAAAATACATTGAGAGCTTAGAACAGCCATCCTTTGCGTGTGATCTGTGACTGACACAATTTTCCTCCATTTCCTGATACCCCAAACCAGCCCAAGTCAGCAGCCGCTTCAGGCCTAGGTGGGGTTTAAAATGAACTGGTCTGCACTTACCTTGTTAGAAAGTGCCTAATGAGACCCTTGTGAACCCACATAGGCCGGCAGATTAGGCCTTCTCCTAACTTTCACTTTTAAGGCCTAGACTGAATGAGTTGGCCGCAGGTGCTGGGGTCTGCCCTAACCCCGGTCAGACTGGCCGGGCCCAGATGGCCACTGCCAGCATCTGAGGCTCTGCTATACATAAATCAATTTTCTAAAACTGGAACACTACCATCCGCATTCTTGGTGCTGACTCTGTGCATTAGATTGGGCCTCAGTGATTTTTACAGTCAGCTGTAATTAAATTTGAATTTTTTGCATGCCTTTAAATACAATTAACTGTTGGTTGTGAAGTTTCAGCCGAGACCTGTAACAACTGAGACCTATTCAAATTACATGTTTCCTGGGAATACTCTGCATAATGGTAAAGACGGAGGCCCCAAAGCATGTTAAGCATCACAACTCCGTCACTCATATTTTACAAAGTGCATTAACCACTGTAAGTCACAGGTAGTCAGTACTGGCCCTACACGCATGTACTTATAGTTGACTTCATCCCGAACCCTGAATGAGGGAAGCATTGGTGACTTGAGAAAGGTTCTGCGTGGGCACATGGGACCCAAGGCTGTGGAGGAGTCTACAAGTACTCGCTGCGGTTGACTCCAAGGGCTCTGGATTTCAAAGGGGGAGAAGAAGAAGGGGAATAAATCCATGCCTGAATGTGATGCGTGGAGGAAGTCCTTTTACATGAAGAGTTCGTATTTTTAAAAAATGTGCTAACTAGTCCTATTCACCATCTGCACTGAGAGTCAAAGAAGAGGGAAAGAGCAGAATTTGAGTCCCGAATTCTGAGTGTGCTTGCTGGGAAGGTCTAACAGGGAGAAAAAGTAAAAATTTGGAAGGAGAAAAGCTGAGAAGAGTGAATAAAGACAGTGCAAAGTCTGCTTCCTGACAGAACAACAAGCTGGGGAATTTGGCCAACTAGTGTAAGGCTGAGATAGATCCAGTAAGTTTTGTTAAAATGCAAACTGTGTTTAAGCACGGGAAATACTAATAAGCTTGTACTGTCAACCTTGCGATGGGGTTTAGGTAAGGCTGAGCAACCTCAAGAATAGAATGATACTTCCTCCATTAGGCCTGAAGAGTCTTTAGTTGAATTTCTGAAAGCTCAGAATATTGTTGAAAATGAGCAGGAGTGATCTACTGAAATTATTTACTCAAGTTTTCTCTCATAGCATAGGCGGATATAGAACATGGGTCTTTTTCTATAAATAGCCAGATAGTAAATAGTTTAGGCTTGCAGGCTGTAAAATCTGTGCCCCAATTACTCACCCCTGTTGTTACCGGGGGAAAGCAGCAGTGGGCACTATGTTGGCAAAGAAGCATGGCTATAGGCCCACAGAAACGTGTTTGCTAAAAGACGCGCTGGCCAGATTTGACCAATGATCCTCAGTTTGTCAACCCCTGATCTGGAAGAAAAAGATACTTGGGCTCATGATAATTTATGTGGTGTCCCCCCAAAGCAAAGGAAGCTAAATGGTGTGTACAAATCTCATCATGCAGAACCTGTCCATGCCTGCCAAGTTCCTCCCTCAGAAACATGGTGAAGTCGCGTGTCACACTGTCACACCTCTTGACACCTTCCACCTTTCTCTATCCTACCCCCGCATTCTGAAGCTTATTCCTGTGTACATGTCTGACTTCAAACACCAGCTTATGCATCATGCCCCACTAGGACACAGTCCTATGTTGGTACTGATACACCAAGGAGACCTACCCAAATCTGGCAAGGTTGCCCCAGGTTTAAGATATTTCTCTCTCTACTTGCTCACATCATGGCTTCAACTAAAGGTAAATTTTATTTTTCTCATTCATTCACTCTGATGAAGCTCTTTGCTTCCCAAGGTGACCACTGAGACCAGAATAAATTTCAAAATATGATAGAGCTAATGTAACAGTGGGTGGTAATGGTTTAGTGCTAGAACTCTCAGACTGCTCTATAAATACACAGGGGTACAGGGCAATGAACCAAGATAAACATACTGCGGGATAAATATAATGCGGCTTTCAGAAACATTCACCTTATTTGAATAATTTTAGAGGCAAGTTAAATATTATAAGAAATTTGAAGCCTCTTATGCTAAGTATGGCTATAATATGAATAAATATAAATAGTATGTTATAATAATTAATTTAAATTGTTTAGTTTATTGCTGACCATTTTGTGCTATGACCAGATTATTAGGGATGTGCATTAACTCTTCTCTCTTTTTAGGGATATTGAGTGGAAATGTTTGAAAAGCACTGTCTTCACATATACCTGTTCCTGCTTTTATAATAAAATCAAGATCAAGTGTAATCTCCCATAATTTTTCATCCTCCTTTCCAGAAACGTACATAACCACATTTAGTCTTTTAAAGATTTCCTCCAACCTTAGCTAATGAGCTATGATCCTATTTTGGCCAAGTGCCTCCATTTGTGTCTTTGACCCCAATTTGTCCCACTTTCTCTATGTCTTTCCTCCATTGGTCATTTTGCATCTATTCTGAAATTTTCACCCACTGCCCCTATTGCAGTCATAAACACATTCAAGTACTTTCCTCATGCAAAACCATCATTTTATGTCATGCCTTCTTTTATCATCCCATCCTTTTCTTCCTAAATCACTCTTCTTAAAACGTAATCAAAAACAAAACAAAAATTAGTCTATGATCTCTCTTTCTTCTTCATGTACTGTTTATTCCTCAACCCACTGCCATCTGGTTGTTATCCTGCCCACTCTTCTGAAACTGTTCTTAATAAGATCATTGAAGACCATATTCTGATTGTCAAGCATATAGAACATTTCACCCTTATATTACTTGAGCTATATGCAGCATATGATACTGTCAAGCTCCCTCTCTTTCCATAAAATGCATCCCCTGATCTTATAATGCCAAGTATCCCTGGTTCTTCTCATTTTACTCTTCTTGTTTCTTCTGTTCCCATATTGGCTTTTTCTACCCTATTCTTTAATCGCTGGTGAGCATCAGAATTCTACTTCCCTTTGTCTACACCATCTTCTTGGATGAGCTCAAAGTTTAACTGTCTGTACTAGTAATTTATTGCTATGTAAATTACCCTAAAACTTAGCAGCATAATACCACAAGCATTTATTACTTTATGGTTTCTGTGGGTAAGAAATAGGGACTGATAACAGAGAGCCCAAGGTGGAAGTCAAAATACTTTTATAACATAATCTTGAAAGGGATAGCCTATCATTTCTGTTGTAGTCTACTCATTATAAATGAGTCAATAAGTCCAGCCTATATTCAAGGGAAAGAGATAACACAGAGCATGAAGATCAATGCATGGGGATCATTGGAGACAATCTTAGAGGCTGCCTACTCCATCACCTGTGCTCTGATGGTTGCACGTCTATATCTCTATCTCCCTTGAGTTTTAGACTCTTATACTCACTGCTTGCAGGGTGTCCCTCCTTGGGTGGCTCACAGGCATCTCAATCTTAATATATTCCATAGAGAACTTACTCTATTTTCCTCTCTATATATGACCTATTCTCTCCTATTTTCCAAATAAGGTGCAACCTATCATAAACCTAGGCATCCTAGCCAGAAACCTGGAAGACAAACTTTATTTTTCATTCTTCTTTATTCTATTACAACATAATATCTCAATTTTCTAAATTTATTTGCTACCAATTTCAACCTGTTTCCTTCTTTCCAACTCTTTTCCACTTACAAAGTTGAGTTGCTCCTTGTGTCTCACCTGGACCCCTGACAAATCTAGCTCGTGAACACTAGAGCTGAAGCAACTCTGCAGTGCATTGCATGTGTTACGTGATAAATGCTCTCAGATTATATGGATGGAGATAAACACAGGTAAAATTTTCACAAACTGCTGAAAACTGTAGAGTGCTTTTCTTATAGTGCTTTTGCTGCTATCGTAGGTGAGGATGATGACGATGACAGTGATGAAAATATAGAAGAATTACACCATCGTTATAATAAAATGTGAGGATCAGTCTCGATCATAGATGCAAACAAGTTATATCTATCTGCCAAGATGTTCAGCGCTTGTTGGAAACACCAGAATCATGGGCTCTGATGCCACGTGTCATCATCACTATTTCTGCACCTGGATGCTCAGTTAAGGCTGAGTCCTCAAAATAGCCTCTGTTTGTGAATGAGGAAATCATCACAGCATAATCTGGGCTGCTGAAGAGCCGGAGATGCCATTCCAACTGAACACTCTTCTGAATTCCCCAGTGATCTAAGAAGTGGCACATCAAATCAATCACCTGATCACTGATTCAATCATTGTCTCCATATGCAAGACCCTTATTTACATTTTCTTCAGGCCTCCCATTGTTTTATGTCTCCTGGAGGTACATCTGCACTTCCTCAGAGGTGAGTAGACTAGGTTATCACCACCAGCCTGTGCACAGCAGAGAGACAGCCATGCTGGAAAAGTGTAGAGACTGATACCATCACCTGACGGCAGCAGCTGACCCTGTTCCCACCTGTGAATTCAATGGAATTCCAACTGTAAGAAGACAGTTGATGCCTTAGGACAAATTTAGCTGTGGCTGAGCTAGATCATGGGTGGTTACTAGCATGAAAATTCATTCATATGATTTGGGAATATAATACCTGACACAAGATATATCCTGGCTGCCATGCTCCTATCCAGATAAGGGCACAGCAGTAACAGATGGAGGAACAAGGCACTTATCTTGTTAGTTGATGGATTTATCTTTTTCCCCTTTTTCCTACATATTCCATAGTGTGTAGTGAGTGGTGGTTTTACCGTGCAGCATATGGAGAGTGAATTGATTTCTTTTCTCCTTCCTTAATTCAATAAGAACCAGAGTGAGGATAAACGGCTTGTTGTGCTAGAAACATTTCCAAACAGTCAAGAAAATGTCAGAGTGCCTTTTCTTCTTTTTGTGGTTGGAATTTTAGTCGTGGAAAGCATTCTCCCTCAGCAGGAATGAAAATGAGGGTGCTTTGCATGATGAGGATAATGGCGCGTTCACAGTTCTCTGGGCTTTGGTCGGGGACGGCATCAGCTCATTCTTAAGTTGTGGCCAAAGAGAGCTGCACTCAATATAGGCAAGGGAAGGTATACCCTGCACTGAAAATAACTCTTAACAGGACTAATTATAATGGTCTGAGTAACTGTTATGTTCCACTTCCTTCCAACACCCCTCTAAAATAACAGTAAAGGAAAAAATCCCCATAGACACATTAAACAAGAGAGCAAACATCACCAGACAAACTATGTCATCAATATTGTGCTGGATGGAAAGCAGATGAATGAATAGTAACTGATCTAGCCATGCAGGGAAAGTTAAAACTGAAACGGATGAGAGAAGCAAGCTGATTCAGGTCACAAACCTCTAGAAATACTCATGAATTTGAGACATCACATATTTATGGATGAAGCAAAAAACAAGGAGACTGTTGAAAGTCTCTATGAGGAAAAGCTATATCCCCTAGATTCTCAGACTGGGGAACCAGATTTCTATCCTGGCAAGAGATGGAAAGCTTATTCTCCAGAGCGGTGGTTTTCAAAAATGTGGTCGCCAAATCAGCAGCATCCATATCACCGGAGAACTTACTCAGAATTCAGATTCACAGGCCCCACCCCTATAGAATCAGAACCTCTGGAGGAGAGGCTCAGAGAAATCTACGCTTTCACCGGCCGCACAGGTGATCCCGATATAGGCTCAATGCCAGGACAACTTGGGAACAGGCCACAGTTAAGCAGATTGAACAACCTTCTCTGAAAAATCAACCCACAAGAACAGATCAAAATTCTCATCCTGAGGGCTCCCCAACAAAATGGGCTCCCCGGCGTTCGCATACACTGAGGCTCACAGGCAGTGTGCTCGCTTTGGACCTTCCAAAGAGCTTCTTGGCACTTACTTCTCAAGCAAAAACAAACAAGAGATACAGACAATCCAAGAACTCTTGGAAATGAAAAGTCCTGTAGCTAAAAACTTTTAAAGGAATATTAATTTTAAACATAGGACGATAAAGTTGAGGAACTTTCCCAGAAAGTGGAACAAAGAGGTAAAAAATAGAATGAGAGAATATTTTAAACATATAACACACACTTGAGGGGACTTTCAGAAAGAATGAGATAGAAGACAATTAAGAAATAAACACCAAAAGATAAGTTTCCAAAATTCATTGGAGAGGAATTTACCAAGAACCCCGGAAAGTAGATTTAATTTTTTTAAATACCCACAGAAAGGTACCGTATAAAGAAGTCCCCAGATACTAGGGAATAAAAAATAAATGCCTAAGAGCTTCCTAGGAAAAACCATAGATCACATACAAAGAAGCAGGAATCAGGGTAACACAGAATTTCTAAATGGCAACCCTAAAAGCTACAGAATAATGAGGAAATTCTGAGGGAAAAAACACTGGGAGATGGGAGTTCTATACCTCATCAAACAATCACATATAAGAAAATACATATGACAGTTTTCAAACAAGCAAGTTGTCAGTGCTTTCCTCTGGAAGTAACTGTAAGTGTTCTCTTCGAAATCATGAGTGAAATCAAGAAAAGAGAAGTCATGGTGTTACTGGTGATATTTAGCTAGGAAAGAGAGCAAAGTGAACTAGACATTGAGTTTAATAAACAGAGAAGCAGAAACCTGCTTGTTAGCCAGGAAGAGGCAGCTTCACACTCCAGGGGTTTACAGCATTTCTCCAACAGTCCTCCCCACCCTCTCCGGTGGGAGCAGGAGAAGGTGGGGGCAACAGAAGTCAAAATGGTACAGGGGGAGGTGCTGGGCCAGAGGAGCCTGTCAGTCTACCCTGGGGAAAGAAGGGATTGGTTGGGAGGTGAACCTACCTGAAGCACACGGAAGTGTGGGAAGTCGATAGGTCATTTTAAGAAAGCAATCTGGTCCATTCCACACCCAACCTAATAAATATAATCCCAGGGGAACAATGGAGCTCTCTCTTGCCTGGGTGACTCGTAATTGCACCCTGTGTGCACCTGTTCTCTCCATGGCCATGGGACCTCGGCAGTCACGCGGCCCATAGTCTACAGGAGGGAACCGGAATACCAAAGCACGGCAATGGGTGACAGCAGGAAACGCGGGCTCAGCTAAGCAGGTGCTGGACTGGACTATACCTTGATGCGGAGCATAAACTCTCGGCAATGGTCTTCCTCCTGGCCCTGCTGAGGACAAGACTGGACTTCTTCCGTGGCAGGATGGACGGAGATGGGACATTGGAAAGTCAAGAGGGGAGCTCCCTTAATTTTACATCATCAATAAACCACCACAGCGCAGCATCCTCCTGTGTGAGCTTCAGGATTTTTTTTTTCTTTAGATACTACAAGAGCCCCACTTCCAACAGTAACAGATGGCATTTCATTGGTAACAATGGGGCCCTGGAAACAGATTCCAAAATGAGAGAGATGTGCCAGAGGACTGTAATGGGACATTTCTGGATGACAACTTGAAGCAAGCCTTCAAAGCACCCCCTCAAATTGGAGGAGGACAATTGAGGGTTCTAGAAGGAAAACTCCAAATAAACACTGTGACAGTAACAAGAAAAACTGCTAGATTGCCTCAGGTTTGAAATGTTGATCAACTTTTCTATAGTACAATGGGAAATGTTATGAAGAAAATAGGCCTACCTACCCAGAAAAATAGGTAACTCTAAGAAAAATAGGGAGCTGTATAACAAACTGAATAGAATCATGATTTACTTGTTTTGATTTGCATTATATTGATGACTTGAATATTTATTGATTCAATAAAAAACTTTCACGTAAAACTGTATATTGGGAAAATGGGAAAAGTGTGGTGAAAGGTACAGAAGTTCTAAACCTTTATTTTCTGCAGTAAATTGATGTCTAGAATTTATTTAGAAACTTTATAAGAATGTTATTTAGCAATCTGGGGGTAAATAGCCAAATAAAAAGATGAGAGTTGAAAATGATTGCCTTTGGAAAAAAGGATTCGTGGGTGAGGAGAGTGAGGACAATGTTTTTTTAATTGCACTATTGATATTTAATTATTTTGATAAAAAAATAAATTCTGTTTTTAAGTCACAAGCTTGAGGTCCTACCTCTTGTCCTCATTCTCCTCCATCCCAGTTATATGACCTGGGGCAATTCCTCAGCCACTCTTAACCTGTCAAAGGGTGGTTCATCTCCTTGTCGTCTCAGTTTAACTGGCACTTCCTCAAGAATGTTTTTCTTGACAACTTCCAAAACAAAAGAGGTCCTCTGTCAGTTTCTCTCACTGAAATTTGTTTTTCTCCTTTTGAGAACTCATCTCAATTTTTAATGAGAAAATAATTTATTTACTATCTGTCTCCTTCACTAGAATATAGAGCTTACCAAGGGATAGGTCTTGCCTCTTAACTATTATTTCCCCAGTACCTAGCAGAGAATGAAGTCATGAGTGAATTTATCTACTTCTAGGGTCATCCTGAGGACCCCTTATGTCAGAAATGGCACTTCTCTTCCTAAGGAGGAATCAAGTGCTTCCCCATCCGCTATGGGATTATTAGCAGTAAGAATTCACGATGGTCCCAGACAGAGTCTTGGGCAGACAGGGGGCTGACTCCTCCCTCCACTGTAGGCCCATTCAAAATCTCTTGCATTCAAACTTTTTTTAAAGTTCTCAAATAAGGTTCATTAAGGATAACAGTTTTTTCTTCCTTGAAATTTACTTTTATGGATGCATTCCATCATCCCTCCCTCCAGCCACTCCAAACAAGAAAATTTGGGAGTGGTGGGAGGTAGTTGAGAGTGAGAGAAAGCAGAGGATGTCATGGGGAGCTGGGGTGTGATGAAGAGTTAGGGGGCCTCCTTGCTGGGCTCTGTCACCCAGGACTTTGCTGGCTGTGTGCAAACTTGCCGAGGGCAGCAGGACCTCCCCCCAGATGCTGCAGCAGGTAGTGCCATCTTGGGGACGAAGGGTCAGGAGGCTGCTAGGGGCTGGGTGTAGCTCCTGAGCCCAAGAGCCTCTGCTTGTCCTGGAGCTCCGTGTCTGGCCAGGCAGGGGCTAGGTGTGCAAGCACATCATTAACCTAGACTTGTCTTTGGTTACAGGTGTCTTCGTACCTTATCTACCTGTCATTTTTCTCCATCTCCCCCAAGTCAGTGTGAGTATATGAGGAGGTACGGGGAGGGGGATGTCTGGGGGCAGAAAGAAAGTATGAAGGCACTTGTGCCTTAACCAGGACCATAACTCTTACAACGTAAAATGAGTAATTTCCCTCCTTCCTTCTACCCTACTTTTCTCTGCCCTCTCACTGCCCATATGCCCCAGTGAGAGACACACTTCTGGCTCCTGGGGAGTGAATCCCATCAGGAAAGCCGTGGTCCTAAGCATGGCTGAGGAGTGGCTGTAAACACAGAGAGGCGACACTGATAAACTGCAAAAGGCAAACCTAATCAAGACCGTGGGGATTTTTGCAGGTCTCTGCGACACTTCTGTGCTGAGCTGCTGCAAATCAAGCCGTTATGAATCACCATAGCCTATCTCCCTGCCCCTCAGAGACTGCCGTGTGCCTCAGGGGACAGCTGTGGGGAGAGAGATACTGGCTGGGATCCAGCAACAGGTTTAGGGGGTTTGAGGGGACACAGGTTATTAGGGTGGCAGCCTTCAGGATCCTGCTAGGAGTCAGCATTCTGGGGAAGCGGATATCCAGGATGTGTGGCCCAGAGAGGCCCCAGCTGCTGTCACCAGCAGGGAGACCTCCATAAAGGGACACAGGCAGGGTCCGCTGTGGGGTGTCTAGGACCTGTCAGCTCCACTCTTGTCATTTGAGCACTGTGTGAGGTACAAGACAGGTGTCTTGCTTACGAAAAACCATTTAATCCTGATGAACTTGATGTGACTTTCAGGATGAACTTGCCTTTTCTCTTTTCTGTAATCAGCCTGGATCTTTGCCCACTGTCAGGCTCAAATTGCTCAAGGCTTCCTCTCATTTTCCTGACCACAGCTATGTGTTCTGCCATGTAGCCTGGGAGGAAAACCCCTGGATTCCAGTTCTTCCTCTGCAGTTACCAGCTTGGCAACCCAGAGACCGGTCCTCTCAGCTGGGCCCCAGGTGTTCTGCAGTTTCAGCACAGAGGCACCCCCACCCCCCCACACCAGTCTCCGGCCTCCAGTGGCTCCCTTGGTCTGGGCAACGGCTCTCACCCACTGTTCACTGCCCACTCGTTGCATTCTCGGTGTGGACTGCCCTTTGTCATGCTTCAGATTTTTATATAATTTCCTCAAAAACCCTATCCTACACCTTCATACACGGGCAGGGACCCTCCCATATTCCCTGAACATGTTAACATGTTGTATTTTTGCTTTGTTGCACTTACCACAATTTTAATTGCATCATTTCTTATGGCTGAGCCCTGCTAGTCTACAGTCTCTGAGTTAATGGGACTGGCATTCCTGCATGCCCCATGCCTGGCCCAGGAAAGGCACTCCGCAAATGTATGTTAATGAACAAACATGCCAGCAAATGTCTTTGGAGCACAATTTGAGTGTTTTACTCTGTACAAGTATACCTCATTTTCTTGTGCTTCACTTTACTATACTTCACAGATATTGCATTTTTTACTGATCAAAGGAAACCCTCTCCACCAACAAAAAAGGCTATGACTCACTTTCTTGTAATACTCACTCTCCTACGGTGGGTGGAACCTAACCCGCAACAGCTCCAAGGTGCACCTGTACTAGGCGCCAGGAGTGCAGTGAACGGTATATAGTCCCTGTCCCTATGAAGCTCAAATGACATCTGAGACAGACTGAGCAGTACACCAACAGCTGTGATGTCAGTACCACACAGGATAAGATTGGAGGGCCTTGGGACACACTGGAAGGAAATGCAAGCTATTCCAGGAGACCAGGAAAATTTACGGCATGAGTTCATAATTGTACTATAAATCCTATGGAGTAAGTACTTTAGGGAAATACTGTGTGAATTAAAAACAAACAAATTTTTTAAATGCTGGTGACAATAGATGAATATGCATTCTGAAGCATTTCTTTACACAAGAGACCCCTAGTTTGGTAAGTGTCCAAATGGCATGTATGGAAATACCAGAGCTGTTGATTCTGGTGGCTTTAGTATTCTCCAATTTTTTAAACTTGTTGCAGCTCTTCGATGTATGTCATATTTATTTTTGTGTCACTTTATGTCTTTATTATTCATATGTTTTCATAATCATTATCATCAGTGTCAGAGACAAGTACTCTAAAAAGCAATGACATCCAAAATTCGGGTTCATGAATGACTCGTGCATGCACTTAGACACTCATCAAATTCTTGCAGCATCCTTGCAGAGCATGTGTCTTATCTCTATTCACAAATAGGAATTTAAGGCACACAGGGTCCTTGCCCACATCTTGAAAGTGAGAGAGAACCCAGCTCTTCCCTCTGTCTCTTCTGTACCCTTTGCACTCCATTCCGAGGGGGCCGCCCCTCTCTCACAGCCATCTCTCTACTGTGTGGCTTAGAGAATCCAAATGTGAATATTCGTCAGTCTGCCCCACCATTACTCAGTCCTGTAAAAATCATACAGAAAGCACTGGCACCCCCCAGGTGTCAGGTGAGAGAGCCCCTTGATATGACCACATCTACCTTTTTTTTAAAAAAAAATTTTTGATTGTTATTCTGTTACACCTGTCCCAACTTTTCCTCCTTTGCCATCCTCCGTGCAGCCCACCCCCACTCCCACTCCCACAGTCAATCCCCAAACTGTTGTCCATGTCCATGGGTCATTCATACATGTTCTTTGTCTAGTCCCTTCCCCTTCTTTCCACCATTATCTCCCTCCCTGGTTCAATTCCTGGCACTCAACCGCAGAGCCACACCAGCCCGGGCAAAGAATTATTTCTTTCTGTTTTATCCTCAAGTCTGGGGACTGGGTACAGATACGTCACTGGATAGTGGGACACACAGCTGAAGTGTGTGTTCTGGGACAACCCAGGAGTGAGTCAGCAGTTCCGCCTGGTAGAACAGGGAAGGCCTCACAAGGGAGCCATCCTCGCCAAGTGGGACTGGTAGAATAAAAGGCACTGAAGTCATTGAAGGGGACGGCAGCCCGACACATAGTGGATAGTTGTAGACAAATCAGGAAATAATGATACATATGCAAGTGCTAGAGAATAGTGAAAGGGCATTAGGAAACTGGCCCAGATTTAACACAAGGGTAGGCCTGGCAAGCCAGGTTACATGGTCAAGCCATGGTCAGCTTACATGCCCCTCGTATGCTAAGCTAAGATGTTTGGACTGAAACTGAATAAGGAGGTGGACAGAGAGAAGAGTGAGGGACATGCCAAAAGTTCCAGTGTGTGCCACTAGGTGAATGGAAATATCATTAACCCCAGTAATGAGATGAGCAGGACGAGCTTTGATAATATAGTTTGTACAGAGTGAGTTTGAGAGGCCTGTGGGATGCTCAGGTGCATGTATTTATTTGGTAGCTGGAAACATAGACCTGGGTCAGAGGGGAGAGGTCTGGGCTAAAGGTGTAAATTTGGTAGTCCTGGGAATAGAGAGAGCCCCCGACACTGTATAGAAATGTAAGAGGGATTCTGAGAGGAAACCTCAACAAACCTGGATGTTAACTCTGTCAGACAAACCAAGAAAAGCAAAGGTGTGACCGCGGAGGCTGAAGAGTATAAAGCCCTGGATAGAAAGATCGAGAACCTCTTCAAGGAAGCAGGGACACATGATGCCAACTTCTTTAAGGAAATTAAGTTGAAGGGGAAATGAGAAAATTAGCCAATGATACCATGCTTGACCTTAACTAGGGGTCACAGTGGAAGCTGATTTGCAGTGGGCTGAGAGATAAGATTGAAAGACTTTATTTATTTATTTTTAGAGCGAGGGGAAGGGAGGGAGAAAGAGAGGAAGAGTAACATGGATGTGAGAGAAAAGCACTGATCCGCTGCCATTTTGTATGCGTACCAACATGGGACTGAACCTGTGACCTAGGCATGTGCCCTGACTGGGAATCAAACCAGCGAATGTTCGCCTTGCGGGGTGTTGCTCACCCGACTGAGCCACACCAGTCCGGACCTGGGAAATAATATTTAGAGACCCACTCTTGAGCAGTTCAGCTGTGAAGCAGTCAACGGGGTTTGTGGGCAGAACAGTGAGGGGCTGGGGACGTGGAGGTGAGGTCCAATCCTATTCATGTTGGATTAACAGTTTTAAGCTATCACTTTAAAGGTTTCCAGATATACCTGTGCTGTGAGTTCAATCCCTTTGTGGTTTCCTGGAGACCCCACTTTAAAAATGCTAAAGATTAAGTGTTTGTTTTCTCCCAAAATTTATATGATAGAACCGAACCCTCAATGTGATGGTACTTGGAGATGGTACATTTGGGAGGCGATTTAGTTGTGATGGTAGAACCATCATGAATGGAATTAGTGTCCTTATTTTTAAAAGTGACCCCAGTGAGCTCTCTTGCCCTTTTTGTCACTTGAGAACACAGGAAGAAGACAGCTGTCTATGACCCAGGCAGTGGGCTCTCACCTGACACTGAGTCTTCTCTCACCTTGATCCCGGACTTCCAGCCTCCAGAACTGTGAGAAATAAATTCCTGTTGTTTATAAGCCACTCAGTTTACAGTTTTCTGTTAGCCGTCCAAATGGACTAAGACAAAAGGGTCTCTAACAAATAGGTATTAGATATTTACCTCTTCCTTGTCCTTGGGTCTGAGAAGATAAACTGAGAAGCTATCATTTCAAACACATTCTGACTTGTCTGCTAGATGTTTTCAGTGTAATTGCCAAAAGATCCACATTTTTTAATTCTAGACCTTATTTGGTTTGCCTCGGGGAATATGCAATAATCTTTCTTATGATGACAACAACAACAACAACAACAAAAACCCCAAATGAGCACCTTCGCCTCTCTGGTTCTAGTCTTCTGCTGCAGAACTGGACATTCCCAGTGAGACTCCTGTTACCTCTCGTTTCATCCCAGGTGCAACCTGAACCCAGGGAAACCTGCAAATCTAGTTTATTCAGCATCAAAATCTTTCTCCTCCCTGGCAAGCCCCAGACCACCAGCCCTGCTACCTTCCTCCCCTTCCACCTGTGAAGGTCAAAGGGGTAAAGACCAACTCGGGGGAAGATAATAGAGTGACAGCCCCTCATAAAAGGGAAATGGAGGGATCGGGGCCAAGCGCCGCCAGCCAGGCTCGGTGCTTCTGTCGATGCGGTGAAGGAGAGTAATGTTGACCCTGTGAACTCAATTTGCTCCACTGCTTTAACTTAAGAAAATATTCGAGTTCTTTCTTTGCCTTTTGTGCCCCAAGAAAGCCCAGTGGCCACAGCTCTCTGCAACCTGCCATCTGCCTACTAATGTAGTTGTTGAGCAGGGTCTGTAGTTCTGACAGGTGGGCCTTCTGACAAGGGGAGAATGGATATTCGGGTCTCTGGCCTTTAGGCCCCCGTCCAGGCTGATTTCATTTCAGATTAAGAGCTGCTGAAACGCAGCAATCGATAACTCAGCTCTTTTGTTTGCTTGTTTTTTTCCGAGTCCCCAAAGAGATTAGATCTGATTTCGCAGACCTTTAGCAAATTTAATTGTTTTTTATTCAGAGTTGCTCAATACAACTCCTTCAAAGCTGGGAGCAGAGAAACTCTGCCCCTGCATACTGGGTGGCTTCAAGATAAAAAGCCAAAGTTCCTGTGGTGTGCCGAGCAGCGGAGGATCACATCTGTGTGGAGATGTCGCCCCTGCCACCCGCGTCCTGGAATGGAATTTCTGCTCTCCTTACCCATAGGACTGACAGAGAAACGCATGGGCTTGAAAGCAAGACTGTTCACTTCCCAGACTTCCTCCAGGCACATGAATTATGGCCTCCAAGAGTCTTCAGGAAGGTTGAGAAGGATCTGAATGGAAACATGGCTTCTTGGCCTAATAGGACCGTTCTGGGGATACGAAGGGAGAAGAGCATGGCTGCAGGGCTTACCAAACCCTCAATGACTGCTGTGTGTCAGAAGAATGACACTCGCCATCTACCACCGCCATTGATCACCAGCTCTGCAGACTGTCCCCTTGTAGTCAACCTTAATAGCATCCAACCTGGGGACTCAAACTTTCTGCATATTCACCGTCTTTAGCCATCCACTGTCTTCCTGAGCACAGCTTTGCAATCCCCGAGACTCTTGCTCAGGAAGATAACTGTTGTACATAACTGTATTGTTCCTTCTAGGGACTTCCAGAAAGATCCACTGAGCCATCAATATGAAACATCAAAGTATAGTTTCTGCCCCAAGACTCCGTGTCCACCAATCCTGACTGATTGGTTTTATCAAGATCTTCCTGGATCCCAATCATCCCCTTCTGGCTCTCACACCGAATAGCCCAATGAAGCCAGGCTTCACACCTCAGTAAGCAGCCCAGATGCACCCTTCTCCCTCAGAAGCACAAGGAGACGACGCAGAGTCGGTGCGGCCCTTACCACAGGAAGTGCTCGCTCAGCTTTGTCTTACTAGCAGGCTGTGTCAGAGGGGCGCCAGCATTGCCCCCGGCCTCAGAACTCCTTTGCACTCAGATTTCTAAATTCTCTTTATCATGTTGTAGGGCTTTTAATGTTGATTCTTTACTTTATTGTCTTTTGGCCTTAACATCAAAAGACTATTTTTGATTAAGACACTTACCCTGGACTGTTGCGATGTGATGGTCTGTACTCTCAGCAAAAAGCAATGGGAAGTTATTTGTAAACTATGTCCTTACATTGTACAAAACCTTGCTTATATGTTATTTCATTTAAATGATTTGTCACCTTCCCCCTCTCAAACAAAAACAGAAAACATAAGCAATCCCCAAGGGGTAAGTATCAAATATCTTTACTTCAAAATGAGAAAACCAAATCCCAGAAAGACATCTCCAAGGTGCCAGGGCAGGGGAGAAAATGAGAACTTCAATGAAGAACGTTTCCCTCCTAGTCCAGTAATCTTAACGACAAGGCATACTACACTGAGGAGATAGACATGCAAAAATGAGGTTATGAAACAAACTAAGCTTTTGTATAGTAGACAGTGAATTATCATAAGGTTCCTTCGTGGCAAGCCTGCTGGTTCACACGCCAATTTGATACTTCAGGCATTTATCTGAAACTCAGCTTGCCTGCTTGTCAAATGGGTCTAAGTTGTTCATGGATCTTTGAGAAATGAAAAATTTAGCCCGGAAAAGCCTTTGCAATGTAGAGAAGGCAGGCAGCAGGCAAGGCCCTGGCCCGTGCCTTGCAAGTGGCACCGAGCTCCGGGCAGCCTTCACCCAGGCCTGTGGGTGAGTAACCAAGTAGGGTACCAGGAGCGGATTGCTTTCCCATCTGCTATGTTCTGTCTTTTCCCCTTTCTTTCAAAAATAAAAAAGAAGAAGAAGAAGCAGAAAATCTTTCCACTCTGCATTAGTGCTTGATGTAATGGTGCAAAGCATTTTTCATTTATCATCATAATGCCAGTCAAAGGAATTCTTAATAATGTAAATGCAGGAGGAAAACCATTGGAGTTCATTTACATGGCAGATTTAAGCTCATTGTCCACTCTGGTCGTAAAGTGGGGGTCAATGGGCAGGGCCAGGTGGCCATGTGGACACTGCCTCTAGCCCCTTCCTGGGAGAGTCTCAGGAACATGGCAATGCCCCACCTGTGAAAGACCTGAGCTGGGAATTCAGAGCCTGACTGTAGATTTTACTGGAGGAACTCCCAACTGCTCTCTGCAACCCCCTCTCTAGACAAGAGATGGAAATGTGCTACATCCTGACCGGCAATGTAGAAGAACACAAATACTCAGTTATCTGGAGGTAAGTTACACTTGTTGGCCTCTGAGCATCCCGCATTTGTGAGGACTCTGAGTTGATATCAGAAAGCACTCATGGTCTCTGAGCAGCTAGCACCTTTATGGCTGCTCAGCAACAAACATTCCTCCTAGGCAGTAAGGGGAAGCCGAGTTTTCCACCCTAAAATGTGCCTTTGGGATATCATTTTAAGCCAGCTATTAAAAAAAAAAAACCAAAGACTCAAAAAGAGACTTTACCTCCCCCTTACTGCCTAAAGGTATTCAGACAGAAAAACCTGTTTAAAGGAAAGGAGCTATCCCCTTAGCATTATAATGTGATCTAACTGTGACAGACAGACAGAAAACAAACAAACTCTGTTAGACTCCTTTCTGCGTTCCATTGTGTCTGTGTAACTCAACAATAATTTGTTTAGCCTATGTTTGTTCTTGTTACTATCAGTAGTTAACTAATTATTAATAAGGAGAGGGAAGCAAAGGGAATTAGACGATGAGTTTAATAAACTGGGGAACATGAGCCTGTTTGCTTCACCAGGAGGCTACAGCTTCACATGCCAGCATTTCTTTGCCAAGGGGATTAACACTCCTCCCTTTTGCCCTCTGCTACCAGATTGTTGGGGAGCACAGGGGAGGTGTTTGTCCATAGAGGCCTGTCAGTCTAACTTGGGGTGGGGACCCATCCAAAGCCCATGAAAGCTTCAGAAGTTGATTGGTTCTTTTGCAAAAGCACCTGGTCCATCCCAAACCCAACCTATTATAATCCCAGGGGAACAAAGAAGCTCTTTCTCTCTCTCTCACTTACTCACTCTCTCGCTTGTGACCTGCACTTGCCTCATGCATTTGTGCATCCTTTCTCCATAACCATGTGATCTTAGCAACTGTATGGCCAATGGTTGAATGGACTCCACATGCAGAATCCAGGTAGAAGCCTGAATATCTCAGCACAGCAACAGACTACAGCCAGAAACACAAGTAAAACTAGCCAAATGCTAGACTGAATTGAGCTTTAATATGCAGCAGAAACTCTGGACACTGACTTGCTTCAGCCTTGCTGAGGACAAGGTTGGATTTTTCCCAAGCAGGACAAAGGGAGATGGGCCATTGGAAACCCAGGGGCAGCCTTCCATGTGAATAAACCATTCCACCACACACCCATGTGTGGGTCCTTAAAATGCTTTCCTCAGGTTCCCATGGAGGAACCTCATTTGCACCAACAACACTCTTTCTCATCTACCTGTAAATCGCCTACTTTCCCTTCAAAGTTCCAGACCCTTGACTTCCTCTTCTTAGTCCAGAATGGCATATAATCCTCATCTGCTTGTTTTGTTCTTGGATCCCATATTCTTAGGAAAACACTGTATGTACATACATAATAAATTTAATTATTATTTTTTTCTGTTAATCTCTCTCATGGTAATTTGATTATTAGGCCAGGGAGAACTACTTCGAAGGGTAGAAGTGAAATGATTTTTCTTCCCCCACAACAGGTTCTATTGTACCGTGGAAGAACCTACCAAGCTGCCAAGTACCAGGAGAAGCTCAATAACAACAATGAGGTCTCTCTATGAATGAACAAATGACCTGCACTGACAGAGAATCTATTGATTAACACCTTTAGACGTATTTAACCATATCAGTTTTATCCCAGAAAATTTGAAAACTTAAAGATGCCAGCCATCTTTGGAACTGAATCTTTACTATAAATGGATGCACCTCTAAATCATTATAACAGAAGAGAAAAAGCATGGAATATGGAGAGAGATAACTGAATCGCATTCCTGATCTGACAGGGATTTCCTATTTAGAAAATAGGACCTTAGTAACTTTCTGGAACTTCGATTTTCTTATCTTTAAAATGGGGCACTAATTTCTACCTCTTGGAATGGCTGTAAGGAAGGGAGGAAATGCTGCCAGACAGTGCCTCTCAAGCTAGAATGTGCATATGGGTCACTTCGGGGGCCTGTTCAAATGCGGATTCTGACTCAGGATTCTGTGATGGGGCCTGAGTGATTGCGTTTTTTTAAAGATCTCCCAAACAAGGAAAGCATTGCTGGTCCTGGCAGCACACTTTGTGTAGCAAAGATCCAATGCACCTAGGACAATGCCTGGTACATAATAAATGCTCAGCAAATGTATATCTTGTTATTGATTATCTGCTGCTCTAAGACTACCTCCTTCACTGGTGCAGGGACAAGGAGAGATATGGTCCCTGAGCTTAAGCTGACAATTTATTCAATATTCAACAACTATTTACAATTTAAGAGAAATAAATTTCACATGTAAAATGCATCAAACAAGTAAGTGGATTTAACATGCAGGAGAAATTAGTACAATTGGCCATCTGCAATGACATTTTTTTGTTTTTTGAAGTTGCTCAACACCATTTTACTTTTTAAGTATGTTTTATTGATTATGCTATTCTAGTTGTCCCATTTTTTTCTCCCCTTTATTCCCCTCTGCCCTGCACCCTCCTACCCACTAGCATTCCACTCCCATCCTTAGTTCATGTCCATGGGTCGTACATATAAGTTCTTTGGTTTCTCCATTTCCTACACTATTCTTAACCTCCCCCTGTCTATTTTATGCCTATCAAGTATGCTTCTTATTCCCTGTACCTTATCCCCCATTCTCCTCACTCCCCCTCCCTGCCATAACCCTCCATGTGATTTCCATTTCTGTGATTCTGCTCCTGTTCTAGTTGTTTGCTTAGTTTGTTTTGTTTTTGTTTTTGTTTTTTTAGGTTCGGTTGTTGACAGTTGTGAATTTGTTGTCATTTTACTGTTCATAGTTTTGATTTTCCTCTTTTTCTTAGATAAGTCTCTTTCACATTTCGTTTAATAAGGGCTTGGTGATGATGAACTCCTTTAACTTTTCCTTATCTGGGAAGCACTTTATCCGCCCTTCCATTCTAAATGATAGCTTTGCCTGATAGGGCAATCTTGGATGTAGATCCTTGCCTTCCATGACTTTAAGTGCTTCTGTCCAGCCCCTTCTTGACTGCAAGGGTTCTTTTGAGAAATCAGCTGAGAGTCTTACGGGAACTCCTTTTTAGGTAACTGTCTCCTTTTCTCTTGCTGCTTTTAAGATTCTTGCCTTATCTTTAACCTTGGGTAATGTAACTTTTTGTGCCTTGGTGTGTGCTTCCTTGGGTCCAACTTCTTTGGGACTCTCTGAGTTTCTTGGACTTCTTGGAAATCTATTTCCTTTGCCAGGCTGGGGAAGTTCTCCTTCATTATTTTTTCAAATAAGTTTTCAATTTCTTGCTCTTCCTTTTCTCCTTCTGGCACCTCTATGATTTGGATGTTGGAACATTTAATGTTGTCCCAGAGGTTCCTAAGACTCTCCTCATTTTATTGAATTCTTATTTCTTCATTCTGTTCCAGTTGAGTGTTTATTTCTTCCTTCTGTTCCAAATCATTGACTGGAGTCCCAGTTTTCTTCCCTTCACTGTTGATTCCCTGTATATTTTTCTTTATTTCACTTCACATAGCCTTCACTTTTTCCTCTATTTTGTGACCATACTCAATCATTTCTGTGAGCATCCTGATTACTACCTTTTTGAACTCTGCACCTGATAGGTTGGCTATCTCTTCATCGCTTAGTTGTATTTTTTCTGGAGTTTTGGTCTGTTCTTTCATTTGGACCAAATTTCTTTGTCTCAGTGCTCCTCTTATATTGTAAGGGGCAGAGCCTTAGGAATTCACCAGGGTGGGGTAACCCACCTAGCTGCACTGCGGCTTCATATGTGGGTGAGGGATCAGAGAGGGAACAATGCCACTTGCTTGGCTCTTGCTCCACTTTCAGTCACTTCCCCAGCTTTGCACAAGCAAATTAGGCCCTTCTGGTACTAATTCCTAGGTGGGTGGGTTTGTGAAAGCTCTAGGACCCTGTGGGTCTCTCCAACAACCTCTCCTGTGAGACTGGGAGTTTCTCCTGCCACCATAACTCCCACAGGTTTTTACAGCCAGAGGGCGTGAGGCTTTCTTTTCCCACACTGGAACCCTGGGTTGCATGGTCTGTCTCCCTCCTCTGTTATTCCTCCCAGTTTATCAGCACACAGATGTCACACACAAATGTGGGATGACGTGGTCCACCAGCTGCCATCTTGCTGCATCACCTCTCCACCCTGGCTGCCCATCTCCACCCCTCCTACCAGTCTGGATGAATGTTTCTTCTTTAACACCTTGGTTATCAGACTTCCATATAGTTTGACTTTCTGGCAGTTCTTGTTGTTTTTTGTTTTTAAATTTGTTGTTGTCCTTCTTTTGGTTGTGCCTTGGAGGTAAAGTGTACCTCCCTATACCTCCATCTTGGCTGGAAGCCTGCAATGACTTTTTGTGAGCTCTCTTCTTAGTTTATACTGAAATATGTTCCTTTGAAGGGCAGGGGAAGGGAGGGGGTTCTGATGAGATTTCCTACCCCAACTAGTATCTATAATGGCTCAGGTTTTGCATACTCTGAAGGAGAGAGGATTGGCCAGTTTAATTTAGAAGATACTTATAACATTGGGGAGTCTGACATTTACCCCAGAAATGTGTTGCCAGGTAGGTTGCAGAAAGAGCTCAAAGCTTATGGTTTTTTATCTAAATTTTGCCTAATTGAACACTAATGTTTTTTAAGACTCAGGTATTTGACAGCCATTTCTCATCTAACACTGACTTCCAAGCACCCAGCTCCAGTGGTAGCATCCCATAACTTTAAAGCCCACATAAACCACTTCATCCCAAAGTAAAACTGAAAGTTTGTTGGTACATGATAAACCATCCTTTCTCCAGCATTATGAATGAGAAAAAATGTTTGCTCCTCTCTTCCTTTTTGACCAATTTAATTCTTTTTCCCTTATGGAGAAACCAAGTCATAAAAAGTTAAGATAATGGCTCAAAATGGCTCTTACAGAGAGAGCTATGTTAGTAGAATCATGACTGCTGTTCGCCTCTTGAGTGTTCACTCACTGAGTTGCTTCATAGCTCCCTAGCCTCCCCAGCATTAGCAGGCAGCATTGCAGGTTGGTTGAGGACTCAGTTTTGTCCAGTCAGGCAGACTGGTATTCCAGCCCTGATTCTGATATTCACCAGTTTTGTAACCTTGAGTGCTTTCATTAATCTCGCCGATATCTATTTTCTCCTATAAGAGAGTGATTTTGTAACACTCATGAGGGGTTGTGGTAGCGATTAAATAGATCATGCTCTTGAAGCTCTTGTGATCATGCCTGAACATATAAATTTTCAATAAAATGTGATCATTATTCGTCGTATTAGTTTAGCAGAGAGGTTAAGAGTACAGATTCAGAGCTAAACTTTCCGGGTTCATGTTTTATATCTACTACTTCCCAGCCGAAGGTATTTTGCAAGTCACTTAAGCTCTTATACCTCAGATAATAATGAGAATGTTTATAATACCTACTTTGAAGGGTTGTTGTGAGGTTGGAATGAGATATTTGTAAGGGCTTAGAATAGTATATGGTGTCCAGTAAGCACTTACTATGTTTTAGGAGTTATCATTGTCCCCATTCTCATGTCCATAGGTAGCAGGCAGAGTTTTATCTCCCCAAAACTCATGCGTTGAAGTCCTAGCTCCCCGTACCTCCAAATATGACCTCAGAATATTTGGAGGTAAGTTCTTTACAGGGGTAATTAAAGTTAAATGAAGTCATCTGGGTGGGATCTAAGGCATTCTGACTGTTGTTCTTATAAGAGGAAATTTGGACACCCAAAGAGACACTGGGGTGCACGCACACAGGAGAAAGACCATTTGAGGATGCAGAGAGAAAGTAACTGACTTCAAACTAGGGAGATGCCTCCAGAGAAACCAAATTTACTGACACCTTGATCTTAGACTACTTGCTTTCAGGACTGTGAGAAAATAAATTTCAGTTGTTTAAGCTCCCCTGTCTGTGGTACTTTGTTATACCTGCCTGAACATGCTAACACAGATGGGATACACCTTTTATCATCTCTCCTTTACTTCTCATTGTCCAAGAGGCCACAGGTAGGAAAATCTAGAGGTCCTAAACTACAGTGTTGACCCTGGAGGATAATTGCAAGCACAAGGTCATGGTCAGAAGCCTGTACTGAGTCCAGAGGAACAGAAAGTGCCATGGGAGGGCTCAATGAAAGGGAAGAAGACAGTGAATATGGCCAGCAGAACTGGCAATTTGTTAACTTACTCAACCAGATTGGACAGGACAAGGGGCCAAAGGTGGAAAACCTTATGGGGAGGAAACACACATTCAGACACGGGTGACAGTGTCTAGATGGAGAATCTGGTAGAAGAAAGGTGGCACATTGGAGCCAGGCATATATCGATTTCTGAAGCATTTGTAAGAAATATGCAGATGTGACTTCTATTGGAGGTCACTGTTATCCCCGGGAACAGCCTATCAGAATCCTAAGCTCTCCTTTGCTCTATCAAGATGAACCAGTTTTCCCTTTCCTCCATCAAAGCAAAGCGGGATACCCACACAAAGTTTACTTCCTGTGGCCAAAATACGGGACTTAGATCTGAGTATGAGAAGTCTCTGGGTTATTCGATCCATTGATTCTTTGACAGGTTATGCATCTTACCACTGCTTTCTCACAAGTTGTAAAAACAGCTAATATCTCCAGAGAGCATTTAAATCCTGCAGTAATTATGAAAATAAAGTGCATTTATAGATATTTATTTGCAATGTGGTCACCCTAACAGAGTTAGGAAGCAAAGGAGACTCTTCATGTATATTCATAAGAGAAAGAAAAGAGCTAACCCTAAATAATCACAATGCTAAATATGCCTCTCTCTGAGGCTAAGATGCAACATTCTTAATAAAAATATATAGGTTAGTCAGCAGTTGCTTTGTTTAAATTTCTGGTAGAGTGTGGGAAGCCTGAGCCAGGCAGGTCAGAGGTGACAGTTCTGGAAAGGAGACAACCTAAATATTGACTTGTGTACACGTCTTCCCCACCCACCATCTTTGCTGTGGGCCCTTAGAGAAGTTGCTTGGAAAGGCGCATGCAGTAACTCCCTCTACATGAGCTTTAATTGAGGTCCTGTTCCCGGAGATCTGTCTAGAGGGTTACCAGATCATTAGTCTCAGTTTCAAAGACAGTCTCTGTGGGACAAATGTCAAAGGACCTGGAAGAACCTTTAGCACTGTCCTGTCCCTCTTCTTTCTTCCAGACAGGATGGCAGCCTCTGCAAGGGAAGGACCATCGAGTAGGGAGCATTCTCACTCTTTCTTAGATGTCTTTGTCCTTTCCTCTACTGGTAAGCCCTGTCACTTTCACATTAAAAAAAAATTAACCAGGTCCTTTGGAAAGCCAGAGTAGGAAGCTTGTGGGCCAGCCACATCAGCGGACCTGAGGGCCCACTGCAGACCTGTGTGGTGGGTGCCAGTGAAGGTGCAGCTACCATCAGATAGAGGTGTATGTTTATTTGAAGGTAAATGCTTGATTTTCCAATGAGCCAGCTGGTATACCCCTCTTCTGGTGAAATCTTCAAGCTTCAAGCCCATCTCACACCCCACAGGGATCAGCATGCTCTGCTCCAGAGTCAGAAGGGCAGACATACTCCAACTGGTTTGGAATAAAGAGAGCCTGAAGGCAGGGGTGAGGGCACAAGAGAGAAAGGCCAATGCCAGGGACTAGCGTTGTGGTAGCGGTGGTTGGTGGGCAGGGGTGCTCAAGAACATGGTTGAGAGGTGAATAGAGAAAGCTTAAATCATTTAAGACAACTAGACCAGGTGTTTGCCAACAAATACTCACTAGTTTTAGCAAGATATTTTTCTTGCTATTGTTCCCTATATTTACTAAAATTGACTTTTGTAAAACAGGAAAAGAAATACAATGAATACATTCCTTAGTTGGTTCCCTGGGTTTTGTCCCCTGAGCCTACCCAGTTCAAGAAACCCAAGGCTTGAACACCCTCAGCTGATTCCGCCGCTGAGGGAAGTACATTTTAGATGCATCATAATGGGACACCAGTCTCAGTCCAGGCCTAAACAGGGAGACCGGGATAGGGCACAGAAGGCACATCCTGACATATTAAGGGGGCCTTAAAACTACACAATTTCATCATCGTTACCTTCTGCATTAGTCTCTCATTGTTACTGTTATGAATCATCACAAACATTGTGGCTTACAACAACATAAATGGGTCTTGTACTTCTACAGGTCAGAAATCTGACACAGATTTTACTGGGCTAAAGTCAAGGTATCAACAAGGCTGGTTCTTCCTAGGAGCTCCAAAGAACCCATTTCGTTGCTTTTCTCTGCTCCTAAATCCTGTTCACCTGCCTTCCAGAGCCTACCCGCCTGCCTTCTAGTCTAGCCACCTGCCTCTTAGAGGCTGCCTGCCTGCCTTGGCTTGCGGCCCCTTGATGTATCTCTCCAACCCCTTCCTTCCATGGTTATATCTCCTGCTATTGACTTTGACCTTCTTGTCTCCCTCTTATCAAGACACTTGTCATTATATTGACCCATCTGGGCAATTCAGGATAATCTCTCCAACTCATACCCCTTAACCTAATCGCACCAGTAAAGTCACTTGTGCCATGTAAAGTAACAAAACCACTGGCCCCGGGGATTAGGACATAGACATTTCTGAGGGTCCACTACTGAGCCTACTGTATTTTCATTTATAAAATCGATTAAGCAATTGTTAAGTGAGAGAAGGACACTGTACCTAGGTTTTGATCACCTGTCCACAACAGCCAAAAAAGAAGAAGGTTGATGAAGACTTTTGAGATTCCTGGGCACTGGTGACACAGCCTTACTTCTCCAAGAATGATGTGCAATCAGTTCTGACCCATATTCTCCCTTGTGAAAACCACTGACATCTCTTGCCCAGGCTACTATGACAGTCTTCCAATGTCTGCTGTTGCCCTCCTCCAATTTTACCTACACAGAGCATCTAAAAGAATCCTTTTATATCCCTATCCCTCCCTCCAATGTCTTGCCACAGCAGGTAAGAATAAAAGCCAAGTTCTTTTTATGGCCTTTAAATCCCTGCATGATCTGGCTTCTGTTTCCTTACCTTTTATTTGGCTCCACTCTCTCCCTCACCTACTCAGTCCAGCCACACTGTCTTCTTTTGTAGTCCCTTAAAACGTGCTGAGCTATTTCCCACCTCACAGCCTTCTTTCATGCTCCCACCTGCTTGAAATGCTCTTCTACCTTTTCTTTTCACCATTGGTCTCTTCTCATCCTTCAGATTTTAACTTAAATATCAGTCCTGCAAAAGCCCTTCCCTGGGTCATGCTATCTATGGAAACCCCCACCCCCCACACACACACCTTATCCTTTCTCATTTTGCTCTGTACACTGACATAGTAATTATCACAAATTTCAATTGCATATTTATTGACTTGCATGTAATACTAGATTTATAACATGTATATAATAAAATCAGACAAATAACTTGCCAGCAATTTAGCTGTTCTTCTTAGTGCAGATGACTCCTCTACTGGACTACAAGATGATGATAAAGACCAAGCCCAGGTCTGTTTTTCTCATCAGTGAACATTGAGGGCATGGTGGGCTAGGTCCTCTATTGGGTGGATGGATAAATGAATGGGTGGTGGATGTACAGGTGGGTGAATGAAAATACAGGCAGATCGGTGAAAGCTAACCCAAAGGAGATGCTTGATTCACACTGACCTGTGGGGCCTCTGTGCACTGTCTGATAAGACTGCTTGGAATATTGCCTGTGTCCATTTGACAATAAAAGTATAAAACTTAAACTTGTGGAGTTCCTCAAGTATACTCTAATTTTAATTCATGGAAGATTCAGTGTGGGGCACAGACCCTCCTCAATTTGAGAGTTTGTCCATGCCTGTACACACAAATTTCAACAGATGGGCAGACAAAACCAAGGTAATTTATTTTACTTTCTTGCAATTCAATAGAAAATCAGTAGACTACCCAGGACAATCTGTCTGTTTTGTTGTTTCTGACCTCCACAGTGATTCTTGCCAGGGTAGATGCAGGGGCTTTGCACAGGAGACCGACGAAAGCATAATCACGCCTGGTCTGAGAGTGGATGGACAGGTTTCAGAGGCCAAGTCAACCCTGGTCCACCTCATCCCAGTGCCAGCCTCCACCCCTTGCCTGGTCTGCATTTGTAGGCTGGGGGTATGGAGCTCAGACAGAAGTGTTTGTTTCTTCTCTACCTACTCTGATTCCCTCAGAGCTCAGTCTTCAAAAGAACTGTAACCAATTCCCTGGTGAGTGGGAGATGGGAAACAAAGGGGATTTAAATATCTTAGGTGGTGTCTGACCTGTGCTGATACCGTGATAGTAATCTGAGCAGACATCCTCTGGCCCGCCTGGCAGCACCTCGGCTGCTCTCCAAGGTGCTGATAAAGCTATGGTAGGCCGCTGTCCAGGCAGGAGGCTTCCACCAGCATACGAGGCATTCTGTCCCTGTGATTCCTCTAACATCACAGCACTGACACTAGTTTCCTAGTGAGCTCTGAATTCCATTCAAAATTGCTTTGTTGACATTTAAAGGTCTCCATCAGTCTAGTCCTGTGGCAAAAAAGACGGGATAAAATCAGCTCTGCCTCACTGCCTCCTAGCTGAACCCAAGACAGAATGATTTCTGTCTAGAAGGCAAACCCAAGTAAGCGTTCCTTCCAGCTCTCAAAGTCTATGATCCTATGATGCCTCCTGTTCGACCAGTTGTCTGAACCCCTCTGACTGCCAATAACTCACAGAAAATCCCATTAAAAGAGCAAATGAAACCCGTAACCAAACCTATCAGGAGGCTGCCAGAAGCTTAGGACATTTTCCATCGTGGACTGTTTGTTTTCCAAAACACCTGCACTGCCAAAGGGGAGGTTTAGATGAGACGTGAAAAACAACATCCTAACTGTGAATGTGATGGACCATGGGAAGGGGAGCTACTGACTGATCTCCTTCACATGGGATGGTTAGGCCTCATCTTCCCATAGGAAAAGGAATGATCCAGATGAATTTTGAGGGGCTAAGATGGCCTTGGGTTCCTCCCTTCTTTCCCTTTCTTGAGAACTTATATAACATTTGTTTCAGTTACCAAAAAGAACACCTCAAATTAGATAATGAGCATGCTGCTTTCCTTCAAAATAAAAAGGATCAGCCTGGAACAGTAGCTATCAGGTTCCTTAACATAAATTCTCTAGAGAGTTATGCTGTATTCAGAACAACCCAATATCCAGGTCAGAACTAATTGCTGGATCTTCCTCTCACAGCAAAAGAGCCTGGGACAATTCAAGAAATGAACTGTTGATCTGATCATGCATGAACTGGAACTTGGGGATCTTTGGGTTAATGTGGTTTCAGCGTGCCTTGTCTGTACATTGCCACTGCGGGGACCCAGCTAGGCAATCACAGAGGGAGGCACGGTGCCTGTCTCGGCAGTGTAGGTCTGTCTCAGAGTAGACATGCCCATGACAATGGGCCCAGGCTGTGGCGGCCAGCAGGGACTCAATGTACCAGCCACACCAGAGAACATACATACACCTGGTCTTCTCCCTACAGAACTCTTTATAGCAGAACATTTTCCCCCTCAGTGATTAAGTTTTTAACTTATGCACGGAGGGCTTCACACTAATACTTTCAAATTTCCTCTAGAACAGTGAACTTCTCCCTCTAGTTCCCACTGATATAAAAAAATAAGTCCATCTCTATCTAAGAATATTTAGATCTTTCTGGATCCAGGAAAGCCTTCCCCATCAAAGACAGGCTATACTGATCAGGTCAAACAGATTGTAGTCTGAAATCATGTTTTATTAAAGTTTGCCCTAAACCCACAGTTTGAGTGGGTTTCGCTAGTATCACTGTAGAATGGAATGGGGGAAATTACCAGATATTCTCCTTCCTTTTGTTTAATGCATAATTCGATGCATTATCAGTTGACATCTTGCCTATCAACAGTTTACCAGGGAAGCAAAGGGTTTAAGCTGCCATTCTGATAAACAAAGGTCTGGAAAAGTATTTATAAGATTCTAAATAATTGATATAATTTGTTAGTCATCAACTAGAAGTTGTCTAATTTCACAAATACCCTCACTTCACAAACCATAAGGTTGAGAATAAGAACAGTTTTCTGACTAACTCAAAATCACATGATAATATTAAAATCGAACTGAGACTAGAAAATGGGTTTACCGACTCTCAGACCTAAGTCTTGCCACTACCGAGAGAAATCAAAGAATATAATAAGAAAACATTTTTTGTCTTCCATTTTATTTGTGTTTCTCTACTAACATTGCCTCCAATCGCCCAATCCACTCCCTAATTGAAGCTCTGTTTAATAAAACTACATTAAAAACAAGATTCTTGATATGCTTCTTTTGATTTTCAAATCAAGTCCTATTGGAGGTTCAAGTTCATTTGGAAAATCTTACAGTAAGAGCAATGGTACTTTGTTTTCTCTTGTCCCCCAACACTCCCTACTGCTCCCCCCTTCCCCCACAACACACACTGGAAGCCGAGTCTGTTTGCAGAGTCTGATTCTGTGTCTTACAAACACGGACTTGGTTTTGCTGTCAAAGCATAATTGAGATGAGGAGCAGCTCATTCACCAGTACAGTGAGTCCACCAGCAAACACTGGAGGTGGCCGACAGGGCTGTGGAGTTCGCTGGGGTGGGAGGGAAGGCAGAGGGAGGAGCCATGTGATTCTGCAAAGTCTTGCTTGGCCTCTGACTCAGCAGTTTTTATAATGGGGTGAATGTGCAAGTAAAATAATGATGGTAAAAAATGATGATCTTGAAGGTTAGTTCCTTTACCGTATCACATATTTTAGTTTCTCTCTTTCTCCCAGCTTCTCTCACCAATATAGAAAGGGATTTGGGAAATAAGAACACAGTCCTGAGATATGTCTGACTTTGGGTGTACAGAAGGAAGGAGGAAAAGCCTGAAAGAGGAAAATTTCCTAATTCATGATCTGTACCAAATACAGACTGCAGGTAAAATGCAGGGGGCCCAATTAAATTCAAACTTCAGGTAAAATATGAATAGCCTTTTCGGTAGAAGTACACAGATGTGCTTCTACTAAAAAGGTTTTCATTGTTTATCTGAACAACACGTTTAATGGGTATCTATGTTTTTTGTGCGTTAAATCTGAAAACCTTAATCTCAAAGTAACTAATGTGGGGCATTCTGTATATCTGAAGTCGTTTCTGTCATCTCCTGTGCTCACTACTAAAATAAACACATAAAAACACCAAGGGGAAAAATACTCACACAACACTAAGAACATTTGAAATTACTGGAAAAATTCAAGGATCACCATAGTGGAACCGCAGTGGGGGCTTTTAGGTGTCAGGATGCATCAGAAGGACTGGAAGCCTCATTAAACTAAAGAATTCGGGGCCCTGTTTCCACAGTTTCAGACCCAGTAGATGTGGACAGGGACCTGAGATTTGCCTTCATAACACACTCCCACGCCATGGGGCTGCTGGCCTGGACTCCGGGTTAGAGGAGGAGATGCTGGCCTAAGAAGCAGGTGTCCACAATTCTGATTTCTGTACTGCTCCTCATCTGATGTGCAACTTTAGATAAACAGTTTGGAGTTATTTTGTTTGTGTTTAATAACACAGAACCTCACTACATCCTCAGAATTACGAAACCAAGCACTATAGGAATAAATGAATTACCAAAGCTCAGTCCTTAATGACCCCATCGGTAGTATAGTTTATTAGCTTAGATCAATAGCATTCAGAGTGTGGCCAGGGCACAAAGGAGGTTTATAAGGCTTCCGTGAGGAGCTGACCACACCAGGCTCTGCGTGAACCTGCTTTCAGCAAGGAGGCTCCTTTCTCTGCTCTATGCTGGGGGCTGTCTGCAGATTCTCTTTGTGTAAAGGTGCCACTAGTTAAAAGCTGTCTGCAACCCACTGACTTAGAAAATCACCTAGGATCCTTTGTAAGAATGTATGATTACAGCTCAACTCCATTCCAATTCCACCCCCTATTACCTTCGCAGTCGACCTGCCCTCAGATTTGCTATCAACAGTGGCCCTATCAATCTCAAAGGGAGGATCAGGCCCTGGCTTGCACCTAATGCTGCCCAAAGACATCAGGATTGTTCATGCTAGGTGCCAAGTGGTGGAATTGGCAGACGGATCTGCTAGCTTTCAGGAATGCATAACTTGCTTTCCGAAGGCCTGGGCAGCTGCATTGCACAGACACTCTTGTCGGCAGATCGATGAAATAACATGCAAGCCTCTGAAGGGTTAGAAAGAGCCTGCAAGAGATTAGGGAAACTGAAGTACAGTCTGCCTTCCAAGTCCATGGGTTCCGCCTCTGTGGGCTCAACCCGCGGCAGGTCAAAGTCACATTGCTGCTGACATGTATTATGTAGTTAGGCATACCATGGTTGCATCTGTTCTAAACATGTACAGGTTTTTTTGTTATTATTTCCTGAGCAATATATTTCCTATAACAACTATAGGGTAGTTGTTTATATATATACATATATATATATATATATATATATATATATATATATATATGGCATTTACATTGTATAAGGTATTATAAGCAATCTAGAAATGATTTAAAGTACATAAGAGGATATTTGCAGTTTATATGCCAGTACTTGGGACTTGCATACAAGGGGCTCGAGCATCTGTGGATCTGAGGATCTGTGGGGGTCCTGGCGCCAATCTCCCACAGATACCAAGGGGCAGCTGCACCCTGGTGGAGAAAGCAAGGCATTCTAATTGGCGGGATAAACATGCAGATTTTCACAAAGAAGAAATGGGGAACACAATGTGTACCTCCATTCATCACTGGCAACAGGCAAATGCAGATACCTGCAAAACCACAGACTCTGGGCCGAGGGCCAGGGTAGTGCATGGGAGACAAAGATGCATGTGTCCAAATGACCTCAGAATGTTGGCCTCACTCTTCCCTCCTTCAAAGGACCTTGTCCACTTATGAATGTTCTTGAACTTCGGGGAGAACATGTTTGGTGCAGTGGCAGTCCAGGGCCGGCTGCCTCACCTGCTGTAGCATCTCTCGTCATAGGACACACTTTGATCTGGCTCTTTTTATGGGTCACCAGCTCATTTATGTGGTCAGTGACCCAGGGCCTCGGCAGGCCAGAGGCTGGAGCAGCAGACAGTCTATCCACTCGGTCCTGGACACGGAGAATGAGACCTCAGCACTCCAGCCCCTGGGGAAATGGATGTCACAAGCCTGGGCACCTAAGCTCACTCATCTCCCAGTATTCAGGAAGGGAGCCACCCTGTAAGTTTTTTCTCCAGAGTTCATCTATTTTCATGTTATCTCTCCTTTAACCAACACATCCTACTCTTTCCTTTCTCCAGTATTCAAGAATGTTATGATAGGAAGAAAACTTAAAGATTCATTCATTTGCACAAAAGGCAGATGAAATTGAGATTTAGTGAGCTTGGGGTTTGCCTGAAGTCATAAAGCCAGTTAGGGTCAAACCGGGTCAAGGAACTAAGTCTCTCGAGGGGGTTTGTCCCAAGGACCTCCCTGCCTGTGACCAACACAGCGGGCCTCCCCTCCATCTCCGTCCCCCTCACAGCCAGACCACTACACACATAATGGCGCCAGCTCATTTTTCCTGCCTCTTCGTCCCCATAATCTTTCCTGCCTGTCCTGGAGGGCCTGGACTATCGGGAGCCTGCTGCCTACCCTGCAGGAATTATGTGTTTTCATGCAACTTCAAAAGACAACACTGCCGCAAACACTATTATTTTTAATAAAATCTTTGGGTTTGGCACCCCAGCTGTTTGTGTGTCTGCTTTAATTTAATCGCACGACTGTTTCTTTTTGGCTGCAGCATAAAGGAAGCAGCCTGAACCACGGAGGGTTCCAACATGGAGATGACGCCGACTGGAGCAGCAGGATGGGATTCTCCCAAAGCCGGTGACAAATGGCCCTGGGTGGAGGAGAAGGCAGCCAAGGGAATATTTCTGCACAAGAGGTCTGGCCCTGCCACTGATTAGGTGCTGTTCCGAGCAGGGGTACCCACTGCCGTGGGGTCATTACCACAGCGGGAGGCCCAGAGCTCCCAAAGGCAAAAGGAAGCTTACTCGCACTGCTTATCACGGGAACAGAATAAAATGCTATTCAAGGCAATCAGCTGGAATCACTTTCAATACATAAATATTTGGGGAAATGATTAGTTCATTTTAATTACCTCCCTAACATTGATAACAATATTTTTGCGAGCAGTGGCTCCTCTAAGAAGGCTGCAGGTGGCACCAGTTCCATTCCCTGCTCCCCTATTCCTTCCCTTGGAAAAACAGCTGTTACCTGTTCCGTGTGAATGTGGGAGGAGTTGGGGTACAGAGGGGACTGCGGAATTATGTTGACCTCACAAAACCAGATGTAGGAATTCTGTCCTTTTCACTCAAATCCAGCACAGGGTCTTTCTAGATCTTAAATGTTCTGGAACTGGGCCAGGTCAAAGGTCCACTCAGAATCTAAAACCACCTTGGACCTTACAGTCCCCCATCATAGATACTCACCATTTCAACAAACCAGTAGTAAGCAGACATTTCCCCTTTTGTATAATTAGTGATGACTCAGAAACACACACATACACACACACTCCCCATAAAGAGGTAGCTGCTTTTGCCAAGAATTACATTTGAGTAATTCATATTCTTTTTTGAAACCACTTTGTAGGTTTTATTAACTCAACAAGCCGAGCACGAATCCTACTTATAAGCACAGAGAGCAGATCAGATACAAGTGTCATCAATAAACCGCTTCACTCAGCAAACAAATTCATTACTATCAATTACTTGTGGAATTAACAAAACTCTTCTACTTATGCTAAGTATGGAAATGTCTAACTTAATATAGTGGGCAGAGGAGGACAGTTTTGTCTTAATATCCCAGCTATTATTTGGAAGTCAGGTGACAAAGATTATACAGGTGAATATTAAGGTCACAGATGAATACACAGATAACCAAACTGTTAATTTGCTTTCCTTCCCCATACCATGACCTAATTGTCTTCCTCTCTTTCTTCTTCCTTTCTTCCTTCCTTCCTCCCTTCCTCCTGCTGTTCCTTCCCTTCTTCCTTCCTTTTTCCTTCTTCCCTCCCTTCCTTCACTCATTTCTTCCTTCCTCTTTCCTCCTTTCTTCCTCCCTCACCTTATCACTGGCATGAAACTGAAACACCTAAAAGGTGGAGCTGGTTGAACCTGATGCTTGGCTTTTCCTGACCACTTCGTAGGCTCCAGACAGCTGAGTTCATCATCATTCCATGATTAGACTCTACAGGCTTATGGGATCAAAGCAAATGGTGTCCTCTGTCCTTAGCTCTCGTACCTTTCTGGAGGGAGTTTCCAGGCTAACATGGGACAGGAAAGGAGGAGGTAAAGATATAACTCTCATAGTTCAATACACTGGAGGGAAATTTGCCACTGGAAATCCTATGACACTTTATCGGGCTGGCACCCAGCTTCTATTTCCCAGGAAGAGGGGTAGAGTATGCAGTGGCTCTGGGTCCAGGAATCACCAGGCTTGAGAACAGAGTGGGGCAGCTACGTTTTCGGATCTAGCCATGCAAAGGGTTTGCACAGCTCTTTGCACATAAGTAAGATGAATGCTGCTTACAGCTTCTTTTCTCCCTTTGCTGCAGAAAACCGTCTGCAGGGCTCTGTTCCAAACACATATTGTGGAAGAATAATAAAAAGGT